>PVIH01004087.1:0-14163 GCA_004025045.1 Sigmodon hispidus | reverse complement strand
TAAATCAAATATAGAACATCACAGAAAATGATGACTGAACCAATGCAGAGATCAATAGATTGTGTGGAGCTCAGCACCAATAAGTACATCTGCACCACAGCTCCTGTATCTATGGTTCAGAGAACATAGCAGAAGACCGAGTTCAAAGATGTAGGAGGCAGAGGACCAAGACGTCTGCCGAGTAACAGTCTCTCTGAGAAATGGCTGCATATACAAGACCAGAGCACTGGCAATAACAACACATACGCTCATATGGAAGGGATAATCTCACAGAATACTATGCATAGACAAAGAATTACAGCCAAGTAATAACTACTGAGAGGGGAGGAGGGAGGGACGGAGGGAGGGAGGGAGGGAGGGAGGGAGGGAGGGAGAGAGAGAGAGAGAGAGAGAGAGAGAGAGAGAGAGAGAGAGAGAGAATTAGCCTCTCCCAGGGCAGAGTCTCCTAATGGGTTATCCAATGCAAAGATAACAGCTCTAAAAGCCACATATGAACAAACAACAAAAATGCACTCAGCAGGTTTATTTATACATTCGTGAGTTCTTGAGCACATATGTAATAATAACAAAGAAAAACAGGCTATCCATATGACAGTGGGGGATGCAGAAGGACTTTGAGGTAGGAACAGGAAAAGAAAGAGGAAAGTGAGGTAATTATAATTAAAAATATTACAAATAATTAAAATAAATATGGACAGCAATTCTGCCTCTTTATAAAAAGAAAAATGCTCAAAGGTAATTTATAAAGGAAGTCAGAGAATAAGACACTAAGGCAAAGATCAAATGAGAATCTGGCTGTTGTGTCCTCCAAATTTGAGACTGTTCTGAAAACCCACAAAGTGGGTGCATTGATTGTTGCAAAGGTCATAAATCTGAGGGCAAGGGGTCAGCTAGAATACATTCCCTTTGAAGAAACTTGGGAAGCATTTACTCTGGCTGCCGCTTTCCTGGCTGCCAGTAGTCTCAACCTTCAGAGGGCATGTGACTATCTGATATGTTTCTTCACATCCTCATTTCTCTGTGTTTCTGTGTCCATTTTATTTATACACAAATAGCATGTACATGTACACAAGTGCATGTACATATATACACATGTGCACATATACATGAACAAATACCATGAATCATAATTGATTAGGGCTGATTCATTTATTTTTATTGAGAATTAATTTTTCTCTCACACTTCACCTTGACTGAATTTTTCTCTCTTCATTCTTCCCAGCTCCCCTACCTCTCTTATTCTCCAGATCTACTCTCGACTCTGTTTCCCATCAGAAAGAGTAGGCCTCCAAGAGACAACAATCAAACATGACAAAATAAGTGAGAATAAGACAAGGCAAAAAGATTAGGGATGATTCTAATAACTTCATTTTAATTTAACTCTTCAAAACTCATATTGTAAGCAAGGTCACATTCTAAGACAGGGGACTTTCATATAACCTTTTTGGAAGACATAATTCAGCCCACAACAAGAATGAAACTGTGTTCAAGGAAGAAGAAACGTGTTCTTTAAGTATAAGTTGTAATGGAGCATAGAGACTTGAAAACTTAGAATTCTGGGTGCTTGAATAAAGTAGCAGGGAGGAAAAACAGTATGGATAAGAAAATGGGACCTTTTAAGGATGGAGAGACGGCTTGGTGGTTAAGAGAACTTATTCTTCCAGAGGACCTGGGTTCAATTCCCAGCAAATGCATGGTTGTTCACAACCACCTAGCCCTAGTTCTGGGGCATCTGACACTCTTTTCTGATCTTTGGGGGTATTGCGCATACAAGATGCACCTATGTACTTCCACACATAATATAAATAAAGCTAATAAAAAGTGGGGTCTCTGGCAGATGTGAAAACATGAATACACACTCATTTATGCTACTAGCAATGGCAGCAGTATCTCTGCAATGATACAGAGATTACTGATAGTTTTATTTTCTTCTTGTTGTCAGATCAGGGAGTACAGCTAGGGATGGGGGCCCCCAAATTGTCATGGTACTTGCTAGCTTAGATAGAAAAATTAAATTTTCTTGCAAGTAAAATTGTCACTTTTGTCTCTCTTGGCTGGATCAGGAGCCCCAGGAGTCATCTGGTGAATCATCTCAAATGAAACTGTGAAATACAGTGGACGTGGACTTTACACCACATCTGAATTAGATGCTAAACTGGTTCTTTTGGGGAATCACACCACCATGCTAGGACTAGGTTTGCATCTGGAAGGTTGGGTATTTGGAACAGTGGGACTGGACTCAGAAGAGGTGCAAATAGATATTGTGTCATGTTGATCTCATGTCAACTCAATTGCTTTAGGCTGAGTATATCTTAAAAATTGAACTTTAGGCCATCCGTGACTTTGACTTTACAGTCCTTATCTTCAGAGCCTTTTAGATGAAAAAAAATCCATTTGCATGGATCTGTGCTCATCATTTTTATGATCTTATTCCTATTCTCTTCACCCTGTCTTAATCTACTGTCAAGCTTGGAGATTTATATTTCTTATTTTATCTCACACTTAAGCTTTGGCCCAGACTCTTCTCACTAAAATGATTAAATAATACTTAGATTTTAAAAAATTTTATATATATATGTAGTACCTTAATCTTTAAAAACCCTTTCAAGGCAAGTATCTTAATTGTATTTTAAAGACAGGAAGTGAGGAGTAGAGAATTTAAGTGGTACTAAGGGGATACCTACTATGAGGTGTGTAAACTAGGAGCCATATCCCAGTCATATGATTTCCTGGCTCTGACCATAGGCTGTTTATTTAAGTTCTAGTATTATTTATCTTTATCTCTTAAATAAAAATAAGGCGACATTCGCATCAAATTGGTAATAGAAATACTGAGTAACTGTGGTGGTTTGTTTTATATCAACTTAAAATAAACTAGAGTAATTTTAGAAGAGAGAAAACTGTAAAAAAAATGCCTTCAGATGACTGTCCTGTGGGCAAGTCTGTTGAACATTTTCTTGGTTAATGATTGATGTGTGAGGATCTTGCCCACTATGGGTGGTGCTAACCTTGATCAGGAGGCCCTGGATGGTATAAGAAAGCAAGCAGAACAAGTTATCAAGAGCAAGCCTGCAAGCATCATTCTGCTATGGCTTCTACTTCAGTTCCTGCCTTAAGTTCCTGCCCTGAATTCCTTTATTCATGGATTTTGATATGAAAATGTAAGATGAAATAAACTCTTTCCTCTACAAGCTATTCTTGGTCATGGTATTTTATCACAGCAATTGAAGCCTAAGACAGTAAGCATGTACAAATGATTTATTTAGTCTAGTGTCTGACACATGATATGTATTAGTTTTATTAAAAGCTTAGTGAAACTCTCAATTACAAACTTACTAGATGTGTGCATCCAAGCAGGTTCTCTAACCTCAATAAATTCTTTCCTTTAGTATTCTCTCTACAAGACAACCTACCAAAACATTACTGCAAGAGATATATTTTTGTTTGGTATTTAGCATTCTATCTGATCAAAATGTCAGGTGAAACAAAGTGTATGGTTTTTGTAAATGAAATGAAAGAGTTTGGATTTAATTTCAAAGGAATAAAAAAACATTAGACAGTCTTGATTAAGAAAGTGATGTAACATTCTTGAAATTTTAGAAAGATTATCGACTTCTGTAATGGATTGGAAAGGTCTTGAATTAAGATGTGAAGTTCAACAGCCATGGGCTAGCCATGTTTTGAAGTAAGTGTGATGCTTAGGAAAATGGAAGAGGTGGGGGCCAAGAAAAGTGGTCTGGTGCAGAGTTTGTATTTTGAAAAATTTCATGAAGAATAGAAAATAGTGGAAAGAACACTAAGTTGTGCTCAGCATTTCTCACCCCCACTACCAACCTGAAGGCATATATTGAAGTTTTGACTTCAACTCCTCAGCAAGTAATCTTATTTGAAGACAAGATACTGATTTTGTTATTGCTATGACTGAACAATTAACAGGAAGGAACTCAAAGAGAGAAAGAGTTCATTTTGGCTTTTGGTTTAAGGATATAGTCTCCCTTCTTAATGAGGACATCAGAAAAATGATACATTTGGTTATATTTTGTCCAGAGTCAGGAAGGAAGCACACAGAGAGAGGTTAATGTTAGTGTTCAGCTGGATTACTCCATTTTCTTTTTTTGTATAGTCCAGGACCCTGGCCTATGAGATGGTGTTGCCAATATTCGGGGGGTGGTTTTTCTTCCTCAGTTAAATGTCATTACAAATAGCCTCATGGATATATACAGAGGTGTGTCTCCCAGATCATTTCATTTCAAGCAGATAACAAAGATTAACTGTCACAGCAATCAAGTTAAAATGAAGTTATTAGGGTGATCAGTACTTTACTATGACTGGTGTTTGCATCAAAAGGAGAAGACCATTGGAAGAAACATGGGTAGAGGAGAGGCCTGGGATATATATGTATATCTCTCTTTATCTACATCTATCTATCTATCTATCTATCTATCTATCTATCTATCTATCTATCTTCCTCAGAAAGGACCAATTCTGTCAATTCCTTGTATTCAACTACAGCTTCCAGAACAACTAGAAAATAAACCATCTAGTCTGAGAAACTTTCTTGATTAGTAAAGTAATATAGAAATGTCATGAAATTTAAGTGTCAATTATATTGGCGTCTCAGTATCTAGATATCATTAATTTTGATCTTTAGATATATCACGTAGACATGTAGTCTAGACATGTAGTGTAGCATGATACTTTCACACCTATAAGAATGAACAAGAATGATGTGGGGATGTCTTTCTGTATGCTGTGAATTACCATTGGATAATAAAGGAACTGTTTTGGCCTATGGCAAGGCATCTTAAAAACAGGTGGGAAATCTGAGCATAGATAAAGGGGAAGGGGGCAGAGTCATAGAGAGATGCTTTGAACTGCCTCCTAAGAAAGCAGTATGTAATGGAACACAGATAAAGACACTAGCCATGTGGCAAGATATAGATTAATAGAAATGTATTGAGTTAGGTTGAAAGAGCCAGCAAACAATAAGCTGAATAGCATGTAATTAATATAAAGCTATGCGTGATTATTTAGGGCTGGGCAGCAGCTGGTTTGTGGGCTGGTCTGGGAGTCAGACAGGCCAGAAACTTCTTACTACAAATGGCACCCAACATGGGGCTTGAATCCATGACTCAGATTAAGAGTCTCATGCTCTACCAACTGACTGTGGATGATTATGTTCTCTGATATTTCAAGCTGATTTTATTAAATATAAGATGTATCACCACACAAGAGAGTTTAATAAACCACAAAACCCTGGGTTTCAGCAATGCAAGTTTGAAAATTGTGTAGGTATTAGGTTGACTAAAAAATTTCAGGTGGGGTCACTCTTATAGGCCAATTTTTGAAGAACACACCAGTCTATCCCAGTGCTTCAGACATGGTAGATGTTCAATAAAAATCAAATGAGCTAATTTTAGGAATTATGGCACAGTCATGAATAAAACAAATAAGTAACTATTCATCTTATTTTCTGCTTCTTACTGGGGACATGCATGTAGGGTTGTGATGGCTAATCTTGGTTGTCAGTTTGACGTAAGTGGGAAGAAAGAACCCCAACTGAGAAAATGCCTCCATTGGATTGGCTTGTGGGCATATATGTAGGATCATTTTCTTGGTTGTGAATTGATTTAGGATGTACCAGCACGCTGTGGGTGGTGCATTCCTTAGGCAGGTGGGCCTAGGCTAACCAAGGAAGGTCTTATTGTTAGCCCAGGAGCAAGCCAACAATCAGTGTCCCTCCTTGGACTCTGCTTTAGTTCCTGCACCGAATTCTTCTGTTATAACCTATCAGCTTTCCTCATCAAGTAGTTTTTGGTTAGAACATTTTTACATTACAACAGAAAAGAAACTACAGCAGGATGCATAGACTTCATATTTTTGGAGATCATGTTATAATATGAATAACTTGATTTAGCCTTTGCATCAGAGAGCTGCTCCAAGCAAGGAGTCATTTGAAGCAGAGCATTTTAACAAAGTTCCTCCAATGATGTTGAGCAGGAAACGTTTTGAAGGATAGGAGTAATTGCTGCAGCCAGATGTCTATCGTTGCAAGTGATTGAAAATGGTGGTTGGGTCAGAGAATTCTAATCATCCATGAAGTGGGCTTGCCACGACTCTGACACAATATCCCCTGGTACACTCTGCAGTAGGTGCATCTTTGCTGAATAAATACAAAGTGAACTTGACGGGAAAGGAGACCTCAGCAGTCCTACAAAGACAATTTTGCAAGCTGTCTGCCTGTGGAGTTAGTGGAATGTTTGCTCTGGAAGAAACAGCTGACGTCAACTTTGCTCTCTCTGTATCTCAAGGGCAGAGTTAGCCATGCCTCTGGCCTGTGTGACACCCACAGAGGAAAGAATGGCGTCCAGAGGGAAAGGTTAAAGAATGGGTCAGCTGGGCGTCTGTGCTCCCTGCCCCTCCCTTCCTCCGTTTGTCATCTTTCTGGCAAGGTGAATTCAATGCGCAGTAATTCCTTCTGACTTTCTGAGAGCTGTGGAATGCACAAGTGTGAGAAGAAGCATTCCAGTACTAACAGTATTAGCTTGGCTTCATAACCTGATCACTTTGGCCAGAAAGAATAAAGAGTAAGGCCGAGCAGAGGGGGCAAGAGGTAAACGATAAATGGGGAATTTTGACTGCCAAATTCTTAGAAATAAGTGTGGATGTATGTGTGCTTTGTTTAAGTCACAGAAGCTGGCTTCTTTTCTATTGAAGAAAGCCCATCAGATATGAACCTGAGATGCAGTTTTGTTTTTTTTTTCTGTAACACCGAGAAGCAATCTTCAGGTTTTACATATATACTTATAAGCTTCTCAGGGATTAAAAATTTCCCTGTGATCTTATCTTCACATACAAAGGCAAGGATTGTATTATTACTGCATAGACTAGACATAGTACTAGACACCAGGAACTTTACACTCTCTTATTGGTGATAATAATAAGAATTCAATCAAGAGAAGCAGGATGGTTCAGCAGCATGAAGACTGGTATTGGGAACAGATCCAAGGTCTTATTTAAAATAATTTTATGGATAGTTCTTAAGAAGCCTCATTTAGATTTGGGCAAAACAAAGATCAGGCATTAGGCTCTTTGATAATCTCACACCTTCATAAAAACTTACATCCCAAATCAGTCAGTATGGCAGAGTGAGCTCACTTTTGACTGTACAAGCTGTGTCAATCAATTGCAGCTTTAAGATATATGAGTATTTTAATATGATTCAGATCACAAAGGGAAAATACCATTAATGGTTAAATCATGAATCCTGGATTTTAGCTGGAACTGGTGTTAAATGTGCAACACTAGGCAACTTCCAAAAGTTCTCTAATTTTCCAATTTCTTATGTAAATAAATGGAGAGACTGATGAGTAATTGAAATTTAGGCATCATACTTTTTCAGTGGGGAATTATGGGAGAACAAGGTTGGTTTAGAAATGATGGTCTAGGTCCATGTGCTTCATCAGTTAACAGACATATGATTTGCTATGAGGATAACAGCCCCTGCATCCACAAAGCTTATGTTTTCTGCAAGGCAGGTGAACATCATAGTTATTTCATTTGGGGAACTAGGGACATCCTTGAGAATCTTCCAGTGACCACACTCGTTTTATTATTATTTATTTTATTTATTTCTTTTTTTAATTTTTATTGTGGATAAAGTCTCATTTTTTATCCATGTATCCCCTTGTTCAAACTCCCTTCCCCCTCCCACCCCTCCCAGTTACTTTCTCTTCTGCCAATCTCCTTATCTCCTCCCCAGTAAGGGCAGGAGGTCCCAAGGTCCCAATGTAGCTTTGTTCAGCATCCCCTCCAGGCAGATCCACTTTCCTCACCACAACATCAAGACTGGGTCATGTGTTCTTCTGGAGGGAATGGGCTCCAAGGTGCCAGTCCAAAGTGTTTCAGATCCCAAGCTGTTTAGTTGTTGTGGTTTGCAGCTTGGAAATGCTTTGCTTTTTGTTTAACATTCACTAATAAGTGAGTACATCCCCTGCTTATCTTTCTGGGTTTGTGATACTTTGCTCACATTCTTTATCACCATGTGCAAAGAGAGGGAAGACACTGCATGTCTTACTCACAGACAAGACTCACAGCATGGCCACATCACACAGCTGTTTTCTTTCTCCTTCACTGGTTTTCCTTCCTTGGGTTCACAGACCTTGTCTCCAAGTCTCACTGTAGAAGCTAAATAAAGACAGACTGTAACTACTGAGCCAAATTACAGGTGGTTTTGAGTCTGGAAAAAGCATAATAATAATCACCACTTTTAACTACAAAAGGCAAAATATCAGGGAAGAATGGCAAAATGTAGCTTCCTAAAGGGGTACCTGGCACCTGTGCATCTGACAGGAAGTGTGAGAAATGCTTTTGGTACCATTGAATGTTTCCAGTTTATATAATAGCAAAAGATATGAAAAATAGCATGGATTTAAGCATGAAGAGAAATGATGATTTTCATGTTAAATTAGAGAGTGTCCAGTGAATAGTTGGTAAAAATGATTGACTCTGGCTTCTTAATGATTTATTTGAATCTCATGATAGAATTTGCTCACTTCCTTATCTCAAGTTTTATCTGTTGTCCTTTCTATGTTTGGTAGTAATCTGAGTTACAGAAAAGAAATATATCAAAGTGCATTTAAAAAACCCCCAAACTGACATGATGGTTATCAATCAACCATTATTAGTTATTAGTAAGAAACTAATGATGAGTACCCCAGTTATCACAGTGGAGGCATACATAGTCTCTAAGAGAGGTTGGTATTATATATGCATGGAGGTAGTAAAGAACACATTTCTCAAAAGTTAAAGTAAACTTGTTATTCATCCTTGTATCCTTAAGAGATGAGATAATGCTTACTGTGTACAAGCTCTTAAAGACTCACAGATAGAGAAGGGCAGGGACGTAGAATAAAACTAGTCTTTAATCACAGATGATTATCAGCATCCATCCATCCATCCATCCATCCATTCAACTTCCCTCCCTTCCTTCCTCCGTCTCTCCCCTTCCTCTTTTCCTCCCTTTTTCTTCTCTTTTCCCGTCTCTTTCTTTCTCCAATTTCCATTCCCTTCACTTTTCTATCCTTCTTTATTTTTTTCTTTCTCTGATATAAAGAAAGATCTTTACCAGGAATGCTTTTTCCGAATTCAGATCAAATACATTTCATCAAAACATCATCTTTACGATAATCTCCTTCAGTCTATTTCCCCTGGGACAAGAGCAGGATAATGCATAGCTTTTTAGAGTGAACTATGAATGAATCATAAGTTCTGACTTCTAGCAGATTTGTTTTCTTATGGACATTTTGTAGCTATTAAAAGTGACAGAAGAGAAAGCATTGTAGTATTGGAAGGTACAATAAAAGAAAATATAATTTAAGCAAAGCCTGAACTAAAACATTGTAGCCTTATATCTAAGATTTTTTTATTACTACAAATGAAACGTAAACTCTTTTTAATTTTTCTCTCAAACAGAAGTTACCAGCTGTCCATCTGTCACCATGAAAGTCTGCTTTAATTGGCAGTTGTAGTCTCAGAGTAATTTTAAATTGCTACCATGCTGTCACTTTTGCTTTTGCTGACTTGCAAGGAAGTTTAATGCCTCCCCCACTGGGCTAGACTTTACCCTTCTATTTGGAACTGTTGGATCGCTTCAATTTATGGCAAAGTTAGAGGAGATTTAAATAGTCAACAGAAATGCAGAACACATGCTTCAGAGTGGAAATGTAATGTTTTAAAAGTGCTCTGAGACCCAGAGCTAAAACTCTGCATGAGCAAGTGCACCAGAGAGAGAATGCCAGGTTTAACAAAAAGAGGTCCTTTTCTCAGATTAAATTATTGAACCAATTCCCATAACAACTATCTACTATTAAGTAGCCAGTCATTTCCACATGAAAATCTACAGGAGCTCATAGCACTAGAACAGCAATTTTTGTTTTGTCTTTGCTTAGGCTCTGTCCTTCTTGGTACATGCATGGCCTTTTATGATAATCTTGGATGACTAGGTTTAATCAGGATGCTGGGAGGAACTATGTCTGAAGACTGTACAAGATAAGGCAATAAGTGGAGTTAGGAACTAGAGGGCCTGACACATTGCTGAGTTCTTCCGCCAGTGGATCCTGTTCTCAGAGGTGCGGCCACAGGCATCTGGAGGTTTTCTTCAGTTGAGAGAACGTAAAAACTATATTCTTCTTTTTTTCTTTCTATCCATTGTGAATACCGTGGGCTTTATCTCTTCCTGCACTTATGGTTTTAGTTTTCTTTTTTCCTCCACATACACAGCTCCAAAACCTCATATAGTCTTCAATATGCATAGTCCAGGTGCTTTGAAGGAAAAAAGACTTTGACATGAATTGCAGACCTATAATACACCATTTTAATCTCTCTCCACTCCTTTCTAATCCCTTGGGGTACTGCAAGGGTGGGTTGACATAACCAGGAAAATACACTTAGTAAATGTGTCTTTAACCACCATTTAAGTACTTTTCTTTGCCCCCTCATGGGGTGTGTCTCCTATTGATCTATGCAAAGCAATCTATATTTTACTCTGTGTGAAGTATGTACATGTTGAATACAAGGATGTTGCTAATTGTGTGAGTTCCCCAGGGTTCTGTCTTTTCAAAATATAATTTATTTTTATTTTATGTGCACTGGTGTTTTGCCTGCATGTATGTCTGGGTCAGGGTGTCTGATCTCCTGGAGCTGGAGTTACAGACAGCTGAGAGCTCTTATATGGGTTCTGGGAATTGAGTGTGGGCCCTTTGGAAGGTCAGTCAATGTTCTTAATCTCTGAGCCATCATTCCAGCAACCCTACCTAGGGTTGTTTCTAACAATTTTCTTTGAACTTGGTGGCATAAAAAGTAGAAATTTAAGTTTACACTCCCACCACACCCCTCCATTGTTAAGCCACTCTGGAATGCAGTATGGCAGTTCCTCAGAAAACTGGGAATCAATCTCCGGAAGGATCCAGCAGTACCACTACTGGGCATATACCCCAAAAAATGCACATTCAAACCCTAAAGGCATTAGCTCAACTAAGTTTATAGCAGCATTATTCATAATAGCAAGAACCTGGAAACAACCTAGATGCCTCTCAACTGAAGAATGGATTAACAAACTGTGGTACATCTACTCAGCAGTTAAAAAAAAAAGACATCCTACACACGAGCTGCTTCCACAGCACGGCATCTGTACCTTCGAGGTGGTGCTGGGGTTGGCTCCATGACCAAGATCTACGGAGGACGGCAGAGACACGATGTCAGGCCCAGCCACTTCAGCAGAGGCTCCAAGAGTGTGGCCCGCCGGGTCCTCCAAGCCCTGGAGGGGCTGAAAATGGTAGAAAAGCACCAGGATGGGGGCCACAAGCTAACACCTCAGGGACAGAGCGATCTGGACAGCATTGCCGGACAGGTGGCAGCTGCCAACAAGAAGCATTAGAACAAAGGCTGCTGGGTTAATAAATTGCCTCATTCATAAAAAAAAAAAATTGCAGGCAAGTGGATGGAGTTGGAGATTATCCTCCTGATCAAGGTATTCTAAGTCCAGAAAGATAGGCATGGGATGTATTCACTCATAAGTAGACTTTAGACAAAAAGCAAAGAATACCCAAACTGCAAACCACAATCCCTGAACAGCTTGCGATCAGAAGTAACATAAGAGAGACACTCAGAGATTCCCCTAGGAAAAAAAAAATAGAGATCATTTTAGCAAATTTGTATCATAATAGGTTGCAGTCAAAAAGAGGTGGTAACGAATCATGAGAGAAGGAGATGGTTGAGTGAGAAGAGCAACAAAGAGGGAGGAAAAGTAGAGATGGATGGATATCTTGATAGAGGAAGCCAATGTGGTGCTGGAAAGAGACTGGGTGCTAGGGAAACCTCTAAGAAGTCACAGGATGTCTTTGGCTAAGTCTCCAACCAATAGTGGAGGGAGTGTCTAGACAGAATTTCCTCATAATCAAATGAATAACCACCCTAAGTATCATCAAAGAACCTACACCCAACAATAAATAGAGGTGGAGGCTGAGATCCATGGCTGAGCACTAGGTCCAGCTCCCCTCCCAGCTGGAGAGTCAGGGAGAAGAGTCTATATGAGCAAGGGGATAGGGATTATGAGGAAAAGTCACACTGAGATGTCTGGCTGGAGCTCTGGGGAGCCTGCTGGATCAAGAACAGCCACTGGGAACCATTTGGGGGGGGGGAGCTCCAGGGTAGGCAACTGTGGATTGATTAGCAGATTAGCATGGACAGTTTGTGGAGCCTCAAGGGGTGGGATCAGACTGTGCTCCTGTTCATGGGCTAGCACCTTGGAGCCCATTCTCTGCAGAGGAGGGCCTAACTCAGTCTTTATATTGGGGTGAGGAAATCGGACTTGCCTGGAGTGGATGCACCAGGCTGAGGTGACCCACCTTGGGACTTGTTGCCCTTTTTGGGGAAGGGATGGGGAGATGGGGAGGGGGAAGGCTAAAGGCTGACTGGGAAGGATTGGGAGGAGGGAAGAGAGGGGGAGTAGGGGCATACATGGATAAAAAACTTTTTTATAAATAAAAAAAAATAGTAGAAATTCAGTCCTTATAATTGTGCAGGGTAGAAGTTGGGACCAACATCCTCTTGAGGCTCCATGGGGAGCTTGCCTTTTGTGCCTTAGATTTTGGAGGCTGGGAGTCTTTTCTTGACTTGGAGCCACACATGAGCCTTCACTTTTCACACGGTTTTTTGTTTGAAACTTTTTTCTACTTTCTTATGCAGACAACAAGCCATTGAATGTAAGATTCTCCCTAAATCCAGATGCTCTCAGCTAAAGGGCTTTAACTCTATTACAACTTTATACATTCATATTTCAAATTAACTCTTATTTTCTGGCATCAGAAATTAGAACTTGTCTTTTTTGGATGACACCAGCCAAGCCATTTTATTGTATTACAAATACTTTCTTCGGTTTTCAGCTTGTCTTTTCATATGCGACATGATAAATTGTTGTTCTTAATTTCCATGTTGTAAAATTTATGACTGTTTTGCTGTGTGATTGGGAGATCTAAGTTCTGTCTATCCCAAAATAAGTAGTAAATTAACTTTTCTTACATGCATTTGACACTTCTTATATGCTTTTGACTCAACGTTTAAACACCCCCCGCCACATTTACACACATACATTGTACACTGAAGCAAAGAATCTTCCTGGAATCAATTTTTGTACATGACTTGAGGTTCAGGTTAAAGCCAATGCTTCTCTTCCTGGGGACATCTACATGAGCCAGTGTGAGTTACCCAACAAGCTAACCTTTTTCCAATGTACTACAAAAGCATGCTTACTTAGGAAGCCAGTGTCTCTGACTGGGTGGCTCCTACTCTGTTCTGTCAGTTTCTCTGACTTTAGACTAATACTGAACTGTTTTAATTCCTATAAAATTATCTTGCACATCTGTTCTTCTCAAGGAGGTGATGATAGTTTTGAGCTTTTGCATTATTTTTCTGTAAACTATAACTAGCCAGTTTGTGTGCACACACAGACACTTTTGCAAGACTTTTGATTGAGATTCGGTGCAATTTATGGCTCTTTTGGGGTTTTTTTGATCTGAGCATCAATTTCTAAGTATGAATTGCTCACCTGTAAATATTCCTGTTTCTATTTTAAAAGACATTTTCAAAGATTGCCTTTATTTTTAATTATGAGCACTAAGCATGTGTGTGCACACATAAGTGCAAGTTCTCACAGAAGCTAGAGGCATCAGATCTGGTCCCCTTCACTAGTGTTAATAACAGTCCTTCATTTTCAGTGCAGTAGTTGTGTACATTTTTCTTTAAATCTATCTTTAGGTATTGAGTTCTTATGTGCCTATGAATATCGTTGTTATAGAGATTCACCTTTGCATATGGTTTTTTTGTACTAATTTGTATCCAGCTGGTTAATTGTACTCCTGTGTTTTAAGAGTTTGCCTGTTCATTGTAGTCCTGTCATGTGTGAAAAATGGCAGTTTGGCTTCTTCCTCCATTTCCAGCCCCTTACCTTTTGTTATTTTACTTGCCTTATTTAATCAGTGAGATCTTAGACTAAGTTTAAATGTTGATGCTTCAATTAAAGTGAGAATTTTCATTTCAATGCATAATGTCCTTCAGGACCTCCACTCCAGGTGAATTTATTTGCTTTTATTCCATTTATCCTTT
>PVIH01004086.1:125451-147191 GCA_004025045.1 Sigmodon hispidus | reverse complement strand
TTTCTCAGAAAATTGAGAATCAATCTCCCCAAGGATCCAGCAATATCACTTCTGGGTGTATACCCTAAAGAGGCACATTCACACTCCAAAGGTATTAGCTCAACTATGTTCATAGCAGCATTATTTGTAATAGCAAGAACCTGGAAACAACCTAGATGTCCCTCAACTGAAGAATGGATTAACAAACTGTGGTACATCTACACAATGGAATACTACTCAGCAGCAGGAAAAAATGATATCCTAAAATTCACAGGCAAATGGATGGATTTGGAGAATATCCTCCTGAGCGAGATATCACAATCTCAGAAAGATAAGCAGGGGATGTACTCACTCATTAGTGGTCTCTAAACAAAGAAACAAGAAGAAAAGCCAAGCATGCCCAAGCTTCAAACTACAACCACTGAACATCTTGGGATCGGAAACACCCTGGACTGACCCTTCGAACTCCACTCCAACTATAGGAACACTTGACTCACTCTTGAGGGAGGGGGGACAAAACTGGATTTGGCCAGGAGTGGAGACTGATCCAAGCATTATTGGGTCAGTGGGACCATAGGACTGTCTGCTCCCTGCCCAGGGAGGGGATGGGGAGTTGCGGAGAAGTAAAATGACCTGATGTGGTGGGATGGGGAACGGACCTTGAATAAGGATATACAGGGATGGAAAAAAAAATTCATAGGGAAAGCTGAACACAAAGTAAATATATGTGTAGCAATCTTATTTGCATTATCACCCTTGATAAGTCATGTTTATCATCATTTTTATCTTCTTTATAGTTATTGTTAACTTTTCAGCATTTTAAATTCATTTTACTGTTTTTTTTGATAAATACAAAATAAATAAAGAAGAAAAAAAAAAGAAACAAACAAAAAGCTATAGAAACACAAAATCAGAAAAAGGATAATATACAAAAGACCAGAAATAATAAAAATGCTAAAAAAAACAAAAGAAAATAGAATTCATCCTTCTGATGAATACATGAAGCACAACTTCACATCAAAGATAAACGTTTTCTCAGAGTAACAAGTTGTGAAATTTTTTTCCTAATCAGACCTAATAAGCCACCTAGTATAGCTATCTTAATATCGAACAAAATAGACTTTACACTAAAATTAATCAAAAGAGATAGTGAAGGACATTTCAAATTTCTAAAAGTATAATTCACCAGGAAGAATCTCAATTCAGAACACCTATGCCCTAAATGCAAAGCAACTCACATTTACAAAAGACGTATTATTAAAGCTTAAATCGCAGATTGAAGCCCACACACTGCCTGCTAATAATCCCACACTTGTCAACTGGCAGGTCATTCATACAGAAACTAAACAGAGAAAATAGTGCAACTAACAGATGTTATGATTCAAATGGACCTAACAGATAGCTACAGAACATTACACCCAAATCCAAGGAAATATATGTTTTTCTCATCACCTTAGGGAAACTTCTCCAAAATTAACCATATATTCAGTCCCAAGGTTAAGTCTCAGCAGATACAAGAAAGTTGAAATAATCCCTTGCATCCTATCAGACCACCATGGGTTAAAGTTGGATTTCAACAACAGAAAACCCACAAACTCATGGAAAATGAACAATTTTCTACTGAATTACCAACAGGTTAAGAAAGAAATAAGAAAGAAATTAAAGACTTCCTAGAATTCAATGAAAATTAATATACAACATACACAAACTTATGGAGCATGATTAAAGATGTGTTAAAAAGAAAATTCATAGCACTAAGTGCCTGAAGGAAGAAATTAGATAATTCTCATAGCAGAGATGGAAAAGTACACCTGACAGCTCTAGAACAAAATTAATGAGTCAGCTCAAGAAGGCTTCATATCAGGAAATAATCAGACTCAGGGCTGAAATCAATAAAATTGAAATGAAGAGAACAATACAAATAATCAAGGAAACAAAGAGTAGATTCCTGGAGAAAATCAACAAGAAAGATACACCCTTATCAAATCTAACAAAAAGTATATATAGAGAATATCCAAATTAACAAAATCAGAAAAGAAAAACGGGATATAACAACAGACACTAAGAAAATCCAAAAAAGCAAAAGGTCATACCTCAAAAACTTGTATTTCACATAATTTGAAAATCTAAAAGCAATGGACAATTTTCTCAATAGATACCACTAACCAAAGTTAAATTAAAATTAGATAAACAATTTAAATCAGCCCATAACACAAAGGAAATAGAAGCATCATTAAAAGTCCCCACCCCTCATGAAGAGCCCCGGGACATATGTTTCATAACAGAATTCTACCAGACCTTCAATGAAGAAGTAGTACGAAAATACTTCTCAAATTATCCTATAAAATAGTAAAAAAAAAAAAAAAAGGAGCATTACCACATTCATTTTATGAGGCCACTGTTACTCTGATAGCAAAACTACAGACTCAACAAAAAAGAGAATTATAAAACAATATACCTCAAGAACATTGATGGAAAAAATACTTAATAAAATACTCACAAACCAAATCTGAGATTTAAAAAAAATTGTAAGTACTATTTGAATTGAGGAGGTTTTCCCTCTAAGAAAAATTTGTTTGTTCTATAAGTTTGGCATTATGCTTGTGGTCAGGTAAGGAAAATATAGAACAGTGTCATTTAGCCATCAAGAAATTACATTTATAGAACCAACACCGTGGCTTATCAGGTAAAGTCATTTTCTGCTGAGATTGACAATCTGCACTTAATCTCTATGATTGGCATAGTGAAAGGGAACAACTGATTCCCCAGAGTTGACCTCTAACTTCCACATGTGTGCATGTACATGTGTGTCTGAATAAACATGTGGGCACATATGCACATGTATGCATACACACAATTAATAAAAAAATAAAATAATGAAATTGCTCTAAATATATTTATGTGTTTGTGTACGTATATGTACATGTATATGCATATGTGTATGTATATTATATGATATATAAATATATATGTACACACTCAGATGAGAGAGAGAATTTTAATACAGAAAAGAGCAACCATTTGAGAATATGTCTTTCATCTCCATCTGTCCTTGCTTTTCTTTTCAGTACATGCCTTCATATTAATTTAGTTTTTTTTTCCATCTGGAATACCTCAGGAAGCCCAGAAGAGGTGTTACATGGTTCTCACTGGATTAGAAAAAATACGATTGCCTCTAGATTACAAAGGAGACCTAAATGATTGACTTTTTCTAGCCTATATTATCACTGTAAGAAAAGAAGTCAGGTTTATGATGGATAAGATTAGCATGTGTTTTCATCTGCTTCTAGCCTATATTATCACTGTAAGAAAAGAAGTCAGGTTTATGATGGATAAGATTAGCATGTGTTTTCATCTGCTAGTTGCATGGGTATATAGCTTGCTGAGAGAGTAACCTGTTTTGTTTTGCTAAAATCAGCTTTGTTCCTCATTTGTAGTAGACTAGCTATTGACTTCAATGATTTTTTTCTCCAAGACCTCATTAAAGTCTTTGTATTACCCTCCTCACATGAACACTCAGACACCCTTTTTTATCTAGCAAGTCATTACTTTACACCTTTTATTTTTATTAATGCTGTGTCGACTGAGGGTTGAATCAAGGGGCAGATGAGCAGAGACATTGTGTATTCTCTTCCTGATAAATGTTTATAACATTTTGTTGTTCTAGGTATGTTTCAGAATAAAATAAATTTCCCTAATTTTAAAAAAGTCAACTTTTCAGCCAGTGACCTTTGAAAAATTATAAGGCAAATGACTTCATTAAAAAAATTTCAATTTCCATTTTAAAAGCAGAACAATGTCCTTTAACATAATTCAACAGTCCAAGAAAGTAATGGAGTAACATTGATTGGGTAAATCAATACTGTATTAAAGAAAGGTATTAACATTGAAAAGTTATGAATACAAAAGAGGCCAATGATGAATTGTTGTTACTGCTTCATGTCTTTCTCAGTTTTCATGCCTTACTGAATTTAGCATGTGCTTAAACATAAAAGGACTTCTTTCTGCTTAGATTTACCTGAAAGATACACTGGCTCTCTCCATGCTTCCCTGTCAAGGTGTTCTACATTGTCCATTCAATGCACCGTAGGCAGAAAAGCAATATAAATAGCAAAACAACTTCTGAATCTTGTTCAGTTGGTGAGAACATTATTGAGAAATTCATGTTTTAAAATCATTTTGCTACTTGTTCCTGCAGGAAAGCAGCTTTTTCTGCCAGACTTCTGTTATTTGGGATCAAGGAAGACACAAGGCAATTCTTCCAGATCACTTAGCACAGAGGAGGATATGACCTTGAAGATCACTAGGCTTCAAAGCTCAAAGATGTCAGATAAGGAATTCTGACAATTGAATAATGGCAAAGCAAACATCTAGATAAAAATTGTAATATTTTGTAACAATTCAGGATTATTAAAATGATTGTTGTCTATTGGGCCATATGTTAACAAATGCTTTATTAAAAGCAATTCAGTGACTTTGTGTTAAACTCTTTAAGGAGGTGTTTTTTTTTATGATTTAACATGCTTCTATGTATATTTACTTACACAGAGGGAGATGAAAATGCTTATGTGTGGTGATCAAGGATATTTTCTCCATCATCAGCAGATTGCTGAGGAGATGAATATTCATTGTTGGTATCCATCAACATGGTGTTGTATAAAGCAGATGCTATATCCAGTGCAGTGCCAACTACAGTGTGAAATCTCAAAATAATTGCTAATTGATTAAATGTGTCTATTTTCTTTATAAAATAAATGCTATATTTTGCCCGCTGCCAGCCAACATCTCGACATCTGTAAGCCTAGTTCTTTTTGTAAATTCTTTTTCCCTTTTCTTTTATTTAAAAAGTTTTTTTCCTTTTACAAACCCTCCACTGTTCCCCCTTTCTTTCTTTCTCCTGCTCCCCTTCACTTTCCACCCACTTCCCCCCACCCATTCACTCCTCAAAACGAAAAAGACCTTCCTTGAGTAGTTAATACAGGCTAACATACAAAGTTGAGGTAGGACCCAGCCCTTCTTTGTATCAGAGCTGACCAAGGCATCCTACCAAACTGAGTGGGCTCTAGATAACTTGTTCCTATAACTGAGATAATTCCTGATCCCATAGCCAGGGGCCCACTAACAGCTTGATCAATGCAACTTTTACCCTCTTTCAGAGAGCTAGTTCAGTCCCATGTAGGCTCTCCAGCTATCAACCCAGAGTCTGTGGGCTCCCATTTCCTTGGGTCAGCTGTCCCTGTGGTTTTCTCTATGATGATCTTGACACCCCTGCTTTGTTCCTAAGTAATCTAGGAGGGGTGTAGAGGGAAGAGGATAGGGGGTGAGAATATGAGGGGTTTTTGAGAAAGCTGAGTTAAGGGAGGGCCCAAACGATGAGCAATAAAAGAGATATATTGACAGAATGAACATCATGAGTTTAGGGAGAAACCTGGTGCTAGAGAAATCCATATAAACTCACAAGGAGGTCTCAGCTAAAACTAGCAGTGCTGGAGAGGGTGCCTGAACTAGCCTTACCCTGCAGTCAGATTAGTCAGACTACCCTAATTGTCATCGTTTTACCTACAGCAAATGATTGATGGGACAACCAGAGATAAGACTATTTCTTGAGCTATCTGTTGCTAACCTTTGTTGGGAAGCTTCAAAGGGTAAGTTCCTCATTTGCTTTTCCTTCTGCCCTACTACCTCTCTAATGTGCAGCCATCTCCACACACATGGTCCTAGCTCCAGAGCTGCAGTTGAAGCAAAAGCTTTGTTCTTGGGCTGCCCTTGCCGGGTAAGTGCCTCTATTTTAAGCAAGTTTCTAACCTCAACTTGAAACAGACTGAGTTTCAAATTATCAGAGACTGGTGACATAATTTCCAGGGACTCAAAAGTACAAAGTCAAAATATCCCAGTATAGGAGATAGCCTAGGGCCATCTAATAGACACTAATTAACCAAAAAATGTCCTAGCATAAGAGATAGTCTATAAGAACCCTAGCAAACTAAAATAACAGAAGAATTCTAAAAAGTCCCTAAAAATGAGCTAATCAGTATTATATCCATACTGAGACTCCTAATTGATGTGTACCTTTGTGGGTTTTGCCTTTAAAAAATCAGCTTGCAGAGGGACAGGTACCTTCTCTGGCCTCTACTATGATGGTGTGTTCAGTGGGATCCCTGCTACAATTTGTATTTCTTTTTAATAAACCTTGCTTTTGCATTTTGGAGAGTTTGCATCTCTGGTGATCTCTTCAGGGATCTTGCAACCAGGGCACAACATTTAGGAGCTTGTCTGGGATCCCTAGAGACCACCAAAGATCCCAAACCCTGAAGGTTTGCACTGACCCATTGGGTAAGTTTACACTGTTCCATTGTCTTGTCTCTGTTCCTATTTTACTCTCTGATTGCTTCTGGCAGGATCCTTATCTAAAAAGTTTCCCTTTGATGGATGTGCCTATAAAGTGTACCTAGAAAAATTAAGAGACATCACTTCTCATCTGGGATGGAGTCTTGAGTCTGACACCCCATCCCATTTGGTAGGGACCCAAAAAGGTACCTTCTGGGTTCTGGAGACAAGGAGACTCTACTCTGTCCAATCTGTACAGTTTTTGGCAGTATCAGGGCTCTTTCTCGGTCATGGGCCTCCGATTGCCAAAGCCTCTGAATCACGGTATTTTGTTATAAACCCTTGTTTTTCTGTCTTTTCTGACTGTCTTGTTAGTAAATGTGATTTGTTACATCTCTGTTCATCTCTTGTTTGCCCACATACCAGGTCAGACCATAGGGAATATTCCCTCCTTCCCTCTAGACCTGCCCTTAGCTCATTACAAAGATGTTTAAAAAGTTGCTCACAACAACAGCATAAATGTTAAAATAAATAGCTTTTTATTCCTTCAGATGGCTCACCTTTGGCATCAGCTGGCCACAGGAAGGGACCTTTGACTCCAGAATCATCCACAGTGTCAAGAAAGTTGTGTTTCAACCAAAAACTAGTCATTCAGATCAAATCTCCTACATTGTTACTTAGGAGGGCTCATTGAAAGAATAGAGGAATCCCTGGGTCAAACCATTCCTATCTCAACCACCCATAAGTCCTGATCCCAAGCCTACTGCCCCCCATTAACATCCTTCTCCTCACAGTTGCTCTCCTTGAGGCCCAAGGGGGACTCAAAACCCTAAGTCATCCAAGAGACAACAATGTGGTGATATGTTATATATTTAATAAAACCAGTTGGAAATATCAAAGAACAGATACACCCACAGTCAATCCAGGAAGGGCAGAGAGTGATAACTCATGCGTTTAAGACTGGGGTAGTAACATATGCCCAAGCAGGAGTGGTGACCTATGCCTTTAATCACATAACTCCAGAGACAGAGATCATTCTGAGTTTCTGGGAGTTCAAGGCCTAACTACCAAATAGTAGTTGCTCACACCTCTAATCTTAAACTGGATATGAAACAACTGGGTGAAGAAGGTATTTAAGGCAGGAATAGGAAGACAGATTATTATTCTATAGAATTGATGAGGAATGAGGCTGAGGTAGCTGAAAGATATCTTGGTTGGGTTATATTTGACTGTGGTCTGTTTTTCTCTCTATGATATTCCAGCTTTTCCCCATAATCTGGCTCTCTGTTTCATTTAATAACAACCAGAATTTATGCAACAGAACAGAGGAGTCTGCACTTTTCCCTCCACCCTACATTTCCTCTCATCTAGCTAATTCTTCACCCAACCCACACCCTCAACCAGAAGAGCCATTACAGGGGCCAGCCCAGACAACCCAGAGTCACAGGGGAGCCATTCTACAGCCAGACACCATGGTGGCCTCACCTCTCTGACCTACCAGACCAGTGGACAAGGACAGGAATCAACCCTTCCATTACTGGCTGCTTGCAACCAATGATCTGCACAATTGGTGTGGATAAAATGCCCTGTTTTCTAAGAACCTCCAAGATTTAGTTAACCTATTAGAAACCATTCTTTTTACCCATCAGTCCACCTGAGACAATTGTAGCCATCTCTTCAGCATTTAGTTCACCACAGAGGAGTGAAATAAGATCCTAGAGGCTACCTAAAAGTTGGTTCTGGACCATACAGGAGCTTCCATCACTGATCCTTCAGTCACCAATGTCTACTTCGATATCATCCAACCTGATTGGACTATAACATGGCACAAGGTAAAGAAGACTCCAGATCTACCTCTAGGCTCTGTTGGTGAGTCTCAAAGCAACTGCTCAAAAGCCGACCAGTATGGCCAAGGTTTATAATGTCAGGCAAGAGATAAATAAATGTCCAGCTGCCTATTAGAATGCCTGCTAGGGGCCTTCCAGTAGTATACACCATATGATCTTGAGACCAAAGAGTCTGCTCAGATGGTGATGTTTGCCTGTATTAATGAGGCTGCTCCAGGTACTAAAAACAATTACAATTATTAAAAAGATAAAAAAAAAAACTCTTAAAAACATGTCTTTTTCTGACATGGCAGTGTCAGAAAAAGTTTATTATTAAAAAGACAGATGAACAGGAAAAAAGGCAAGAAATAAAATACAACAACAAAAAGACAAAAAAAATTAGCCAAAATATTAAAATAACAACAGGCTCAACATTAAAAAAAAATAATTAAAAATCCTTCTAGCAGCAAGAGTCAGACCGATCAGACACATCAATGTGGTAACCAGTGGCCTCAACCCAAGCCTAAAATAAAAAAAAAAAAAAACAATATACATAATAATAAAAAAAGACATTGGGCAAAAGACTGTTCCTACAACAATGCCTCCCCCACAAAAAAAAAAAAAAAAAAAAAAAAAAAAAAAAAAAAAAAAAAAAAAAAAAAAAAAAAAACAAAAAACAAAACCACTCCTGGCTACGCATGTGCTCTCTATGGATCATCCTGCCAAGAGAAACAAGACTGGTGATACTCAAAAATAGTCACCAATCATCCCATCTGGGCATGAAAAAAAAAAATGTAAAATCTACTAAGATGGGCCAGCATAAAAATATAAAGTAATAACCAAACTATTAAAAAAAATATATCCAAATGCCATGCCTGCCAGATGACTAATTCTTTTCCAACCCCTTGTGCTAGACAAAAAAAAGACTTGACCAAATACATACTGAGAGAGAGATTTTACTAAAATCAAGTCAAAAAAATTAGATATAAATATGTATTAGTGTTTAGAAGCACCTTCTCTAGATAGACTGAAACATACCCCACCAAGCATGAGACTACAAATATAATGGCAAAAAAATGTGATAAAAGGGGCCCTATCCAGATACAGTTCTCTAGCCATGACAGTCAGAAGATAACAGCCATGATTTTATCTCTCAGATAAACCAGAAAATAGCCACCACACAAAAGACCAATTAAAAGCTTTATTGCATTTATAGACCCCAGAGCTCAAGATAAATAAAATGAATAAATAACACTTTAAAAATTAACCATAAAGTCTGGTGCAGACTGAATGACTCTTCTCCTCTTTGCCTTAGTTGGGGTGTGTAATTTGCCATATCAGATGAGATTTACCCCCTTTAAAATTATGTATAACCCCCCACACCTATAATATTAAGCTTGCAAACTGAGCTGGTTGCCTCCCTAAATGACCAAGACCTTCTAGATACAATTCAGAGGCTCCAACATACCTACCAGGACGACGTATGGACAAAACTCTGTGTCATTTATGAGGCTGGTTCTAACCTCACCCCCCATAAGTTTAAACCAAGAGACTAGGTCCTGATCCACAGCCAGTGCCATACCTTAAAACTTAGGTAAAAAAGACCCTATGTCATCATTCTGACCACATCCATCATTCTCAAGGTAGATGGCATTGCTACCTAGATTTACCACTCCCACACTTGTTTAGTGAACCCATTTGCCTGCTGGCAGAACAGGAAAAAGGCCTGAAAATCATACAAAAACCTTTCCAACCCATTAAAACTGAAGCTCTACTGCCAAAATAGATAGATAGATGATAGATAGATAGATAGATAGATAGATAGATAGATAGATAGATAGATAAGTGAAGACTGCTTCTACTGCTCTTGCTCCCCATAGCCCCCAGTGGCTAAGCCATCTGAACAACCCACCCACACCCTAGAACCAGGCCTTGCATCAGCAAAGAGGTCAAAGTCATAGAAAACTTTGCCTCCTCAGCAATAGACTCAAAAGGCATCTACTTCCCAGACCTATATATAAATCTTTGTGATCTGACAGCAGAAACATGAGACTTTGACTCAGCCAAGATGCCAGCAGGGTACAGATCTTGCATTCCACAGGCCAAGACCAAGACTCAGAGACTCAGATACTATGTGTATCCAGCTCACTCCAGAAATAAAGACTGGGTATATAAATGTAAAAAGCTCAAAGATGCCTATTGTGCTAACTAGAGTTATGAATCAGGAAGACACATATAAGAAAAATTCCCTATAAGAATTTAATTACAATAAGATAGATACCACAGAAAAATGTTATAACAGAAAATTTTACCCTAACAAATCCAATGCCATCACTAAAGGGTATTGTAACTTTTGTAGTCATATCATTTACTGACACCCCCCCCCCAGCTATATCATTCTAGATACAACCCTGGCATGACTTTCTCCTTCCAGTGTACCTTATCCCCAATAAAAGTGGCAGTAGGGCCCAACACAGTACTCAGTTCTTCCCAGTTAAAACAGCTTGAGCCTAAGAAGTCTGGCACTACAAATAGGCCCCACCATATCACCCTGAGCCAAATCACATGCAGTGTCTCTATGAGACACTACTTTCCCACCCAGGTCAGGAGACAGAGACCCACTGTTTTTTCTGCTTCAGAAGTCCTACTTAATCCTCAATACTACCAGGCCTCATTTGACAGCTTCCTGTTGACTCTGCTATGATACACAACCCCCTTTCTATAAAGGAGTGGCAGTAATAGGCAAATATGACACCACCACTGGCCACCAGCACTGCCACTGGCAGACCAAAACTTTGCTAATGCTCCAACAGGTAGAGGGCTAAAATCTGTACATGAGACAGGTCCCACCAAAGTACCAGGTCCACTGCAGCCACACTCAGCCACATAAAAACCAAACCGGCTCTCTATTACCCTTAAAGGACACATAGTGGGCATGTTCCTCTGGGATGACCCAGTGTACATATGTTATAGTACTTCGTAAGGCTCCAAAGTTTTATGTTAATCAGGCTAGTACTTCAGTTAATATACCACACACAAAAAAAAAAAACAAAAACAAAAACCTGTACAGCCTAATTAAACATGTGAACCCCCACCACTATAAAAGAGAGCCAGTTACAGCCCTCACTCTATCCATACTACTAGGGGCTAGCCTAACCAAATTAAAAACAAAAGCCACATCTCTAATCACTCAGCAGCAATACTATTTCAGACTCCACCTGTCCATTAATAAAAATATAAAAAAATTAATAACTCCATTTCACACCTCCAGAACTCCTTGTCTTCCCTAGCAGAAGTGATCCTGCAAAATAGAAGACTAGAACTCATTTTTCTAAAAGACAAAAGAGTTATGTGCTATACTAGATAAAAAATGTTATTTCTATATAGACCACTCAAAAGTTATGAAAAAATGACCAAAATACAAAAAAAGTTGCTAAAAAATTAAAACCCATAAAGATAGTGAGAGCTAGTTCAAAAATTAATACTCCAAGTCCCCCTTGTTTACTTCCCTGATCAGGGGACCCTTGATACTCTTTTGTCTGGCCATCACCTTTAGGTCCTGTGTCATAAATAAACTACTCCAATATATAAGAGAGCAATGAAATACAATCCAATTTATGGCACAGAGAACACAAGACTATATGCGTATAGCCAAAAGAGACATGGAGACACTTACTATCTAATACCCATGATTGAACTAGACACATGAGTAAGGCGAATAAAGACCTAGAGAAGCACTTCTATTATGAGAAAGTCCCTAACCACAGCTTGAAACAGGCCTGAGCTTCAAATTCTCAGAAACTGTTGACATAAGTTCCAGGGTCTCAAAAGTACAAAGTCAAAATGTCCCAACACAGGAGATAGCCTAGGGCCTAATAGCAACTAATTAACCACAGAATGTCTTAGCACAAGAGATAGTCTATTAGAAAAAAAGTTTAATAAACAGCCAGCTAAGATAACAGAAGAATTATAGAAAGACTTTGCTTCATCTTCTGACATCTCTGTCCTCATAAAACAAGCTCTATATTCATGGTTCCAAGGCTGTCTTTCCCTAGTTCAGTTAAACAAACAGCTTATCCACCAGCTTTACATTACCAAGTTAAGGTCACACACTCCTGCACTAGCCAGGTCTAATGTAGAACAGTTTCCCACACCAGACACACAAACAGTGACCTCCATGGGTTCAAGTCAAAGGATTAAAAACCAAAACACTGTGAATGACCATTAAATCCTGTAGTAGTATGGAAGCATTCCTTAATGAGAACTACCTAGATGAATCCTGAGTTAGAATTGGAAAATTAATCATAAACTTTATCAAATAACAAATTTAAAGAAAACACAACCAAGACCTTCACTGAATTTGATTGATTAAAAATAAATGCCTGAGAGATGTCCAGAATAATGCAAACTACAGCTAAATAAAATGATAAATATAATTTAGTATTTGAAAAATAAACTTAGTGAAGGGCAAGGTGCTTCAAGTCTTTAATTCCAGCATTTAGGAGGCAGAGGCAGGTGAATATTTGTGAGTTCAAGGCAAGCCAGGGCAGGCTCTAAGTTACATAGAGAAACCCTATCACAAAAAAAGAAGAAAAAAATAAATCTAATGAGGAATGACTATAAGCACAAATAGCAATAAATATAAAATGATTGCAATAAACCTATACCTTTTAATAATAATTTTAAATATTTATTACCTCAATTCTTGATTCAAAAGACAAGATACTTGGATGGATTATAAAAAATAAAACACCCTTCTCTGTTCTGTAAGGAATGTATCTTAACTTTAAAGATAGACAGCGCCTTAAAAAGAAAGGGCAGAAAAACAAGTAAATCAAGCAAATGGGATCAGGAAGCAAACAGGCTTTGCTATCCTTACACCTGAAGCCCAGACTTCAAACTGGAACTTACCAAAAGAGACAAAGAAGGGAACTTTATTCTAATCAGGGGATCAATTAATCAACAAAATATTATAATACTAACCATACATGGATCAAACTTCAAAAAGAAACAAACTTCTGGGCTTAACAACAGAGATAATGATAAACCCAATAATGTTATGTGATTTCAGCAACCCACTTTTCCCAAGTTAGGTCATCTACACAAAACCTAGAAATCTCAGAATTAACTGACATTATACATTAAGTAGACTCAACAGATATCTACACAGTATTCCATTCAAACACCAAGGAGTATGCACACTACTCAGCAGCAAAAAGAAATTTCTCTAAAACATGCCAAATGCTAGCACACAAGAAAATTGTTGACACATTCAGAAAAATAAAAATAAAATTATACCATGATATATTCATCAAATGCTCCCCTCAGGGATCAAAAAACCCAGTGGAAGAGGAAATCAAAGAATCTTAAGAGGCCTAGGACATTAATGAATCCAAGTAAACAGTGTCCTTTAGAACAAACAGGACTGATGCACATATGAACTGACAGAGACTGTGACAACATTCATAGCCTGTACAGCTTCAAGCCAGACAAGATCACAGGGCTGAGATGGGAATAAAGCACAGATTTTCACTCCTAGTTAAGAAGCTATCCTCAAGTGACACCTACTTGCAAAGAAAACATTAGTTTTCTCCAATTGAATATATTACTTACACTTCAGGATAGGCCTATGGTCAGCAGTAGATGGTGAACAAAAAACAAACTCAGTGGTATTTTTGGAGATGTTTTTCCTCATGTTGCATTGTTTGGGCATTTTTTTATTTGACATTTTGTATACAATGCAAAGGCCAATGGATTAGGTGGGTCCATGGCCTGATGGTTAAACAGCACAATTCCTGCCTCTATTGTGTTCAGAGTAGAGGAAGTAAAAAGCAATTTTAAGTGACAAAACAAAAGGAAGTTGGCAATGTGGCTGCCATTTTTAGAAATGGATGCATAATCAAGACATGAACAAGACAATATCAAGGACATGCTAAGGAGGAATAGAAAAAAATCTCATGAGGCCTTACCCCTAGACAAAAACTACAACTAATGAGTGTGGAGAGAGGAAGAATTACTATTTTCTTGGGATAAACTCTTTTATACTCAACTCTGAAAGCATATATTTACAAAGAATAAAAATGGACTCAACAGATTGTATTTATTTTCACTTATTATCATTATTTTGCTAAGAAAAAGGGGCTATTAATTTGAGTGCAAAACAATCTGGGAAGTGAGTAAGGGGTTAAGGAAAGGAGATATGAGGGGGCTTCAAGGTGGAAGATGAAATTATATTTTAATTAAAGTGTAAAAATAAAGTACAGAAAAGAAAGGAAGGAAGGAAAAGACAAAAAAGGTAATGTTGAACAAACCAAGGCTCTTACATTACATCCCTCAGGCACTTGTTAAAAAATGCATGTTTTTGAATCTTAGATCAGAGATAGAATGCATAACCTTTGATGTTATAATTTAGGAAACTACTGAGGTTGATGGTTTATGAAGCTGGTTAACTAGGCCTTCCAGGTGATTCTCAACCCCACTAAGGTTTCTTAAGCAATGAGCTTGAAAGCAGGCTTTACAACTTGGACTTCTTACACTTTACAGTTCATTTCATTTTTAACATATTTTTTACTTATGTGTCTATAATCAGAGTAAGCTATTTAAGATCTTTCAGGCAATCAGAAACTTAGTTTTTATGTATGTCCAGATATCTCTGAAAACAAAAAATGGGATGAAACTGAAGAACAGAGAAGGATTTACTGAATTTCCATGTCAAATTTTACTAAAACATTTACTAAGACTTGTGAATTGCAGTGTAGAAATCCCAGAGACAAACAGACACAATTGAAATGTTGGCTATGCAACGAGGTAAAATTTCAGTTTCCTGAGCTTTAAGACTGAAGGGATGGATCAATATAAGGCATGGCTTAAGGAGATGGCTGAAGAGCAGAAAGTCTAGAGAGCTCTTTACAGCACCCAAAAACAGATTCTCAGCAGCATCAGAGCCCTTTCCTTAGTCCATGCTGGGTTTCTTCAGATTACAAAGTAATATAAAAGACATCACCCTGTGCTTGGTATCTGCTACAATGCCTGCCACATGCTGCTCATAGACAATGGATGATTGATGGACTGACTTTTGTGATGACTCACACTGAGGCAGTAGGAAATCTTGCCCTTTTTACTTCACCACTGGAAAGAAGTCAGCTGCTTACACTTATTTCTTCTAACAGAAAACTGAGTAAGGAATGTCTGCAGTTCTTGCCACAGCAGTTATCCTCCAAGATCTCAGCTTCCCTTCTTTTAAAAGAGATCAAATCCTTCCAAATAGTTGGCAGTCAGCCTTTAGGTAGAAAAACTGTGACTGATAGTCACCAATACAGAATAAGAGATAACGTATAGGTTTTAGATACCTAATCACTCCTATTTGTGGTACAAGTGAAAGTATTGAAAACACTGGAAAGAAAAACTTGAGTGTTTTATTTTATTTTCAAGTTGGCAACTTTAATAGAAAAGATGGCATTATGACAGCAGTCTAAGCACTGGAAAGAAAAATCTATTTAAAATGGAACTTAATTCTACTTTGGGAACCCCTTATAAGATGGAAGACTCTTAGAAAGAGTCCTCTGGGAAAGATGAACACAAAGAAAATATATGTGTAGCAATCTTATTTGTATTTCCACCCTTGATAAGCCATGCTTATGATTCTTATCCTCTGTATAGTTATTGTTAACTCTTCTGCATTTTAAATTCTTTTTACTGTTTTTTTTTTCTTGATAAATACAAAATAAAGAAGAAAAAAAAAAAAAAAGAAAGAAAGAAAGAGTCCTCTGTAGTGTGAACTCTCCATACTGCAGTCTAACTTCCAGGATGAGCAGGTAGACCTTCCAACAGCTACATAGTGATTTTTTTTGTCATAGCCATGTAAGACCTTACAGACAGATCTACATATACATGGAATTGGTAAATATAAAAAAAAAATTGAAGGTGAATGGTCTGGTGGAATGGCTTAGCAGATAAAGACTCACTATCCGTCCCTACATCCTTAGTTCAGTACCCAGGGTCAACCAGTTAGGAAGAAGAGAACTGATTCCCACAAATTGGCTTGTAATGCCTGAATCTCAATCACCCAGAGAGAACACCAGAGACAGGGATGTCCAAAATGCAACAGCAAGGTTTATTGTCAGCAAGATACAAGCCTAGGCAGGGAGATTGTTCTCATGCTCACTCACACCCCATGAGTGCAATGCAGGGAAGAGCTGAACACCCCAAGTTACACAAGCTTTTCATAGGCAAAGACTATGAGGCAGGGTTACTTTGGGTCAAGGCTGCTGCAGGTGTGGAACTCATGCTTCGGGACTTTTTACAGTTTAATTCCTGGACTCCACCTGCGTGGTGTGGCTGGCAGGTTTTTACTGCCAGAGGGTTGGATCATCCAGGTATCCTTAGCATACTTAGCTTATTCTCTCCTAGAACTGGGCAAGACTCAGGCAGGAAAGTGAAACTAAACTCTATTTTATCTCTATGGCTACTAGAACACAAACTGGCATTTCTTGAGTTTATTCTCTTCAGGCTGACCACCACACATTGGCAAATGTACACAAGTATATGTGCCCATGCACGCATGCGCGCGTGCACACACACACACAAACACACACACACACACAAACACATAAGTAAATAAATATTTTTAAATTATTTTTTAAAACGGGGAAGCTGAAAATGGAGGTATATGTGCCTTTAATCCAAGCAATTGGGAGGCAGAAGCAACCAGTTCCTTATAAAGTCAAGGTTACCCTGTTCTTCAAAGAAAATTCCAAGGCAACAAGATTTGTGAGTGATTCCTTGTCTAGGATATTGGGGGCATAGAGAGATACAGCTTAGTGACAGAAAACTTGCCTAGCATGACTAAGGCTCTGGGTTGAAAGAAAATGAGGAATGAAAAAGGGAGAAAGGACAGGAGGAAGAGAGAGAGGGAGGGAGCTCTCAACCTTTTATAGCTGTAGTCTCATGGGATCCAACAAACTGTGCTGATGTGTAGACATACATGCTGACAAAACACCCATGTATGTGAAATGTGAATATAAGGTCTATAGAAAGAGAAGATATTAATTGTAGAAAAGGAAAATAAGGAGCATGAGTCTGAGCTGGCAGATCATATTAAAAGTTAAGTCTACCTCTTTTTTTGAGGCTAGATAGAAGACAAAGTAAGTTCGAATCTACCTAATTTTTTTTTTTTTTTTTTTTTGGATTCTTACAGAAATCTCAAAGACATCTGTTTGATAGCACCAATGCAGTTCCTGCATCTAGAAAAAAAGTCAGCAGGCAAAAGTAGAACACAATTCTGGGGAACCTAGAGCACTGAACACCCAGGACTGAGGAGAGAGCTAACAGAAGGCACAAGAACAGGACCAAGGCAACTTTTAGATCAACCCACAAGTATTCTAGGCATCTCAACTTGTATCAGAGAAGGCAGGCTACATTTGCAACAGTTAAGCTTGGGTAGGCTTTTGATCCCAGAAGAACGATTAGGAATGAGATGTGATGTGTGAATGAGCTTCAGTCTGCAGTGGTAAATGCAAAGCCAAGAAGGATATCAAATGTTGACAAGCATAGCTGACCACCATGAGGCTCTGGCTGACCTTCAAGTGAAAGAAAAATTTCAAAGAGATAATTAACTTGAAAAAACAAGAGACAAAGAAGTCAGAGGTGCTTAAAAAGAAAGGGATCTCAGCCAGGAGATGGCACAGACTGTCATCTCAGCAGTGGGGAGGTCAAGACAGCATGATTGCCGTAAACTTCAAGCTTCCTTGGTACCACACAGTGAGTACCAGGACAGATCAGACAGCATAAGTGAAACAGTGTCTCAAAAGACAAAGCAGAGCCAGCAATAGAGTTCATCTGATAGAGTGCTTGGCTAGCATGCACCAGGTCCTTATTTACTTCTCAGAACTACCAAAAAATAAAACTTACACATATATGCCATCATTCAGGAGGGAGATTTGGAAGCATCAGAAGTTCAAGGTTATGCTCAGCCACATAACAAGTTCAAGGCTACCATGAGCTACCAGAGACTCATTCTTAAAACAAGGCAGATAAGAAAGCAACAACAAAGGGAAGGACCAGGGAGGAGTGGAAGATTTTATTTTAAATCATGAGATGTCACAGATTGAGTCACATTTTGAATTTTGGATATTAGGGTCTAAAGTCTATACTTCTTCCCACTATGTTGGTGAGTCACACAGACATTCAAGCATGAATCTCTGCAGAATGTGCCTGGCTTATTTTATGGTTTGGACTCTAGGGAGTAAGCTGTAGTGATCAAACATTCACGACTTTTTACTTTTTTGTCTCCTCTTCTTATTGATTCTCTATTTCCTTCTGTAAACTATTTTTTATATGTTATTAGACTCTTCAAAGGAAGGTGAGAGCAGGAGTATTTTGAACTGTCTGAACCTGTCATTTCAAAAGAGGACACATTCACAAATGTCACAGAGACTGGTATCTTGTGAAAGAGCTTGTACCCTCATTACAGATGTTTTGCACTTTTAAAACCCTGTGGTGGATGTTATCACAAGGATAATAACAACTACTGCTTTTACTGTTATTTTGAACATTGAAGGACTTGAGAATTCATCATATAATCATCAAAGTATAATTTACTTATTTGATTGACTGTACACCAATCAGCAAGTAATTTTTAAACATGTAAGTCATTTCCTGAATGTTTTGTGTCAGAAATTTTTTAGATAAAGCATTTTCCTTGACATAGGTATCTATTTCTTCTATCTTCAGTGCCAGACATTCTCTCCTCCTTCTATTTTATTTTTTGTATAATACTGGTAATGCTTGTATCTGTAGTTCCTGTTTGCTAAATGTAAATGTAAATCTAGATTTTACATTTTCAAAATTATCTGTTCATATTTTCTCTATTGTTTCTATATCCATTTTCAGGACTTAAATGCTTTTGTTTCTTCAACTGTTTTATCTTGGCTTTCTTAGATTTTTTTAAAGGAATTTATTTTTCCTACAAATTTGGTTGATCTTTTTCTTGATTTCTTTTTGTTTTTTGATTTTTTTTCTTCAAGATAGGTCTCTCTGTTTTAGTTCTGCTGACCTGGAGCTTACTTTGTGAACCAGGCTGACCTCAAATTAAAAAATCCACCTGTCTCTGCTTCCAGACGCTGAGAACAGGATAGGAGGAATGAGTCAAATACTCCCCTGCACTTTCTTACCTGCTTTAGTGCTACTCTGTTTCAGAAGGGAAGGAGCTAAAATTTCTACAGTTTTGCCATATGTGGCTAGAGATATTTACAGACATTAATGCTGAAAAAGCCTCTATGTAGTCCTAAAGCTGGAAGCAGTAAAATCCACAGAAGTTTAAGACATTCTGAGGACTGTTTATAGTCAGTGCTCTATCAGTTATTAAAACTTCATTTATCAAATAAAAGCCATTGTCCAGATGGTTTTAGTGCCGAATTCCACCAGACATTCAAAGAAGAATTACTACCGTTACTCCTCAAACTATTTCACACAGTAGAAACTGAAGGAATATTGCCAAATTCCTTTTATGAGGCCACAATTACCCTAATACTCAAGCCACTCAAAGACACAACAAAGAAGGACAATTACAGTCCAATTTCCCTCATGAATATTGATGCAAAAATTCTCAATAAAATTTTGGCAAACCGTATACAACAATATATAAAAGATATCATCCACCACGACCAAGTAGGCTTCATTCCAGAAATGCAGGGCTGGTATAACATACAAAAAACTGTAAATGTTATCCATCATATAAACAAACTAAAGGAACAAAACCACATGATCATATCTTTAGATGCGGAAAAAGCCTTTGACAAAATCCAACACTCCTTTATGATTAAAGCCCTGGAGAGATCAGGAATACGGGGAGAATACCTAAATATAATAAAGACGATTTACAAGAAGCCGACAGCCAGTATCAAACTTAATGGAGAAAAACTCAAAGCAATCCCACTAAAATCAGGAACTAGACAAGGATATCCTCTCTCCCCTTATATATTCAATATAGTTCTCGAAGTTTTACCTAAAGCAACAAGGGAACGAAAAGAGATTAAGGGCATACAAATTGGAAAAGAAGAAGTGAAACTCTTTTTGCAGATGATATGATTGTATACATAAGTGACCCACAAAATTCTTCTTAGGAACTGCTATGACTAATAAACACTTTCAGCAGTGTAGCAGGATACAAGATTAACTCAAAGAAATCAGTAGCCCTTCTATACACTAGAGATAGAAGAGCTGAAAAAGAAATAAGGGAAGCATTACCCTTCACAATAGCTACAAATAGTATTAAATACCTTGGAGTAACTATAACCAAAGAAGTAACAGACCTATTTGACAAAAATTTTAAATCACTGAAGAAAGAAATTGAAGAGGATATCAGAAAATGGAAAGCTCTCCCATGTTCCTGAATTGGTAGGATCAACATAGTAAAAATGGCAATTCTACCAAAGGCAATCTACAGATTCAGTGCACTGCCCATCAAAATCCCAACACAATATTTTATGGACCTTGAAAGAACAATACTCAATTTCATTTGGAATAATAGGAAAGCCAGGATAGCCAAAATAATTTTACTCAATAAAAGAACCTCAAGAGGTATCACCATCCCTGACTTTAAGTTATACTATAGAGCTACAGTAATAAAAACAGCCTGGTACTGGCATAAAAACAGACTTGTGGACCAATGGAATAGAATTGAGGATCCAGACATTAACGCAAAAACCTATGAACACCTGATCTTTGACAAAGAGGCCCAAAACATTCAATGGAAAAAAAAGATAGTATATTTAACAAATGGTGTTGGCATAGCTGGATGGAAGTGTGTAGAAAAATGCAAATAGATGTGAGCCTGTCACCCTGCACAAAACTCAAATCCAAGTGGATCAAAGACCTCAACATAAACCCAGCCACTTTGAACTTGATAGAAAAGAAAGTGGAAAATACACTTCTACAAATTGGCACAGGCCACCACTTATTAAATATAACACCAGTGGCACAGGCACTAAGACCAACAATCAATAAGTGGGATCTCCTGAAGCTAGGAAGCTTCTGCAAAGCCAAGGACACTGTCAATAGGACAAAACGCCAGCCTACAGAATGGGAAAAGATCTTCACCAACCCTACAAGTGATAGAGGACTGATCTCTAAGGTATATAAAGAGCTCAAGAATTTAGAGCCCAAAACCTTGAATAACCCAATCAAAAAATGGGGTACAGATCTTAAAAGGGAATTCTCAGCAGAGGAACTACGAATGGCTGAAAGGCACCTGAAAAAGTGCTCTTCATCTTTAGCCATCAGAGAAATGCAAAATAAAACAACTTTGAGATACTATCTAACACCTGTTAGATTGGCTAAGATAAAAGGCACAGATGACAGCCTATGTTGGAGAGGATGCGGAGCAAGGGGAACACTCCTTCATTGTTGGCGGGAATGTAAGCTTGTTCAGCCACTTTGGAATGCAATATGGCAGTTTCTCAGAAAATTGAGAATCAATCTCCCCAAGGACCCAGCAATACCACTTCTGGGTGTATACCCTAAAGAGGCACATTCACACTCCAAAGGTATTAGCTCAACTATGTTCATAGCAGCATTATTTGTAATAGCAAGAACCTGGAAACAACCTAG
>PVIH01004086.1:0-125351 GCA_004025045.1 Sigmodon hispidus | reverse complement strand
ATAAAATTCACAGGCAAATGGATGGATTTGGAGAATATGCTCCTGAGCGAGGTATCACAAACTCAGAAAGATAAGCAGGGGATGTACTCACTCATTAGTGGTCTCTAAACAAACAAACAAGAAAAAAAGCCAAGCATGCCCAAGCTTCAAACCACAACCACTGAACAGCTTGGGATCAGAAGCACCCTGGACTGACCCTTCGGATCCCACTCCAACTATAGGAACACCTGACTCACTCTTGAGGGAGGGGGGACAAAACTGGATTTGCCAGGAGTGGAAACTAATCCAAGCATTATTGGGTCAGTGGGGCCATAGGACTGTCTGCTGCCTTCCCAGGGAGGGGATGGGGAGTTGTGGAGAAGAAAAAATGACCTGATGTGGTGGGAGGGGGAAGGGACCTTATATAAGGATATACAGGGATGGAAAAAAAAAATTCAGAGGGAAAGCTGAACACAAAGTAAATATATGTATAGCAATCTTATTTGCATTATCACCCTTGATAAGTCATGCTTATGATTTTTATCTTCTTTACAGTTATTGTTAACTTATAAGCATTTTAAATTCATTTTACTGTTTTTCTTGATAAATACAAAATAAATAAGGAAGAAGGAAAAAAAAACTTCATTTATCAATGCTAAAACTCCCAACCTCTGAAACCTGTTTATTCTGTACTATGAAGCCTATGATAAGGCAAAGCTATTTATATTTAAACAGGAAATGTAACAAATGAACTAATGAGCTACAAAGATGGTAGTAGCCTAGAGGGTTGAGGGAAGAGCTTTAAACTGGTAAATCTGTCAGACCCTACTCACCAAACACCACCAGATCTGAGAAGGATAAATTTCACCTGAGTATGCAGAAGTGAGTCAGTTTTCAAGCTACCTAGGCTTGTATTCCAGGTTATTCCATGGTCACTGTAGACAGAAGTCCCAAGGCAGAATCAGTCTTCAGTTGCCAAACTCAGATCTGATAAACTTTTTTGTAGAATAGGAATTTGGGGGAGACTGCCCTAACTTGTCTTGGCAAGGTGGGAATCAATTCCCTAGTGTCCTGCTTGTCTACATTCTGGACAGAGTCTTAGCAGCAGTGAAGATACAAAGCTGTTTTCTGCTCCATGATTAGCTGTGCTACATTTAAAGCAAGCTCCAAATGGATGTTCTTCTTCAGTCACACATCTTCCTTGATAAAGATACAGGATGCTCCCAGGAGCTGACATGTCTCTATCATGAGAAACTTTTTTTAACTAAAACTCCATATTCTCATATCTCTGAAGTGTTTGAGGATCAGGGGTTCATTATTTGTTAGGTATATCTAACCTGGACACATTATTTAGTCCTTTGTATTTATTTATTTATTTTTATACAATAAAGCTCTTTTTAATCTATGTGTCCCCTTGTTCCAACTCCCTCCCTGCTCCCAAACCCTGCCAGACAGCCTTCAGCCTCCCTCCTCCACATTCCCCCATCCCCTCCCCAGAAAGGGCAAGAGGTCCCAAGATGGATTAACTCAGCATCCACTCCAGGCAACTCTGATTTTCTCATCCTAATATCAAGACTGGGTTAGGTGTTCCTCTGGCGGGACTCCAAGGTGCCAGTACATGCACAGAAACACAGACTGAACCCTCTCCTTGAGGCTCTACATATTACCCATGCCAGTGGACAGTTGACTATCCTTGGAGGGCTTATTTCCCTTTTCAGATGGTTCCCCAATGGCTGTTCTCTATTCAGTGAGCTTCCCAGAGTTCCAGCCAGCCATCACTGTGATAATTTTTCTCATAGTCCATATCTACTTGCTCATGTAGACTCTCCTCCCCTATCAGCTAGACCAGAGACTCAGCCCAATGCTCAGCCATGTATCGTTGCCTCTACATCTATTCATTGTTGGATGTAAGTTCTGTGATGGTGATTGGGGTGGTTATTCATTTAATTGTTGGGGGAGTCTTGTTTAGGCAACACCTTCACTATTGGCTGGAGACCTAGCCAGGGACATCCTGTGAGTTCTTGGAGATTTCCCTAGTACCCAGTCTTTTTCCAATCTTACATTGGCTTCCTCTATTAGGATCTTCATCTTTTTTTCTCTCCCTCCCTGTTGTGATTTGTTTCCACCTCTTTTTGGTTATTAGTGGACCTTAAACAAAAAGCAAAGAACACCCAAGCTATAAACCACAACCACTGAACAGCTTGGGATCTGAAGGAACTTAAGAGAGACTTCCAAAGAGTACCCTAGGAAGAAAAGATAGAGAAGATCTCCTTAGCTAATTGGGAGCATAAGGGTTTGCAACCTGTTTAGTAGCATACATATTAAACAAATTGATCCTTTACAAGGTAACTGATGCTTAACTTTTATGTTTTAGTACAACATTATAATACATAGCAGTATTCTGTATGACTTAGTTTATCAAACTAGCTACTGCTTATGAATATTAGCTTCAATTTGGATGAATTTTGTAGTGACTGGGGATGAGATTTAGACTTGGTACTGATCAGTTCTAGCCCTATGCTAGAGACTGAAGACTATGGCAGGACATCCTCCCAGGTAGCCTGGAGTCAAGTAGTGAGAGTGGATGTGGTGTCTTTGGATAAACAAAGGTCTCATAGAACAAAGACAGACGTTTTTCCAGTAAAGGCAAGGTTGCCCTTGGTGCAGCTGCGCCCTGCCAGGGTACCCGGAAAGCCTTGGACCCTGGAGGGATCAAAAGACTCAGAGGTGATCCTGGATCCTTTTTTGGCTTTTGGTTTGGAAATGAGTGACTTACCAACCCAGAAACTGATTTGTTGTGACAGAGAGGCTAGGCAAAAGGGAAAGTGTTTTGTCACATAGCTGAGGGACTGATGAAAAATGCTCAACTCTTCCCAGGCTTGGTACCAGATGATAAGTATTTTGGGTTCCAGGTAATAAATAGGTTTCTCTGCTGATTGCAATAAGCCAAATCAAGCCAAATTAATGAAACCACGTTTAATCTGAACAAAGCATATGTTGGTGATCTTGGGGAAAGGAAGAGGAGAAATTTCATGGCAGGTTCATGGACCAGTACTTAAATGCCCTGTAGTCACAGTCTTGAGAAGGTTTCCCTTGGTGGGCTTTCTGAGAGGGGGCGGAGTTTACAGGAGGAGGAGCAGACCGAGGCAGAGATTCTGATGGAACACAAGCAACCTATGAACATCCTTCCTTGTACTTTAAGTCCTCTCCAGTTTATTTATGAGACCTAACACAATGAAAATAATATGCAAATAAAACAGTCTTCATACCGTAATATTGAAGAAATAGCAAAAATATTAAATACAGAAATAGAATATTCAAATATTTTGACTCATATATCTCTGTTAAAATACATAAATGATTAAATTAGAAAAATAAAAAGACTTCTGGGGCTGGAGAGACATCTAAGTCCTTAAACACAATGGGCTGCTCTTTCAAAAGCTCTGGGTCAGATTTTAAGCATTTTAAACATGGTAGCTCACAGCTGTCTGTAACTCCAAGTTCCAAGGAACCTCACATCTTTTTCCAGCCTCTCTGAACACTGTATGCACATGGTTCACAGACATATATTTACACCAACAGAAAAAATCAATAAATAATTCTTTTTAAAATTTAAAAGCATTTCTCATTAATATACTTATTACACAACCTCTATAGTTAAGGTTCAGGAAACAGTGCGGAAGAAGAAAAAACAGATCATCAAGAAATGTACTTTAAAAGATAGTCTCTCATTTAAAAAAGAAAGAAAGGAAAAGAGAGGACACAAAGTACAGAGGATGTGGGGCTAAGGTGGTAGGTCTGAGTGGAGTTGAGAGGAAAAATATGAACAAGATATACTGTATGAAATTGTTAAGGATTTAAAAAATATCATAAAAATAAACCAAGTCATTCAGTACTGCAACTGTATATTAGGACAAAGATTACAGTGACCTCTCATTCCTTTTGATTACGAGTAGCCCATTAAACATACCATCTCCTGAAATTCTAACAGAGGTGGTGAGGTCAGGAGCTCCTAGTGTTGTGAGGTACTTCCTTACTACTACTCAGCTGTTAGGCGTTGAACGCCAGAAATACAGGAAGATCTCTGTCTCCTGAGTGATGTGATTAAAAACATGAGCCACCACTCTGACCTTCATGGTTTGAGTGTGGGTGATATTCTAGGCTGATTTTTATTAAATATATATCGCCACATATCCCTCTTTGTGTTAAAAATATGAAAAGAAGGTAATAACATAAGAAAAACTATATACAACTGGTACAATAATTATGTGAAATATATACAAGCAATAATTACATAAGTAATTTAAAGTCCAGTAATAATTGACAAATTAAAAAAATATTCCATTACCTATTCTATTTTAATGAGTCCAAAGGATTGTACTTAATTCACTTTCTATCCAATTTGTATTACTAACTGAAAACTATTTTTTGATGTCTCTCAAACTTATACACTTTACCCTCTAAGTGAGTTTCCTTTCTAAAAATGTCACTAGTTAACTATAAGGTGTGAGCTATGACTGCTTGGCTTTTGGGCCTTGAACTTACAGAAATACAGAAAGTTCTCTGTCTCCTGAGTAATGAGATTAAAAGTGTGAGTCACCACTCTCTGACCTTCGTGGCTTGAGAGTCAGTGATTCTGTTCTCTGATATTCCAGGCTGATTTTATTAAATATACAAGATATCACCACACTTCTTCATGTAACTGGAAAAGTGAATACCAGAAGTCACCTTTCACTGGAGTGCTGTGGGGAAATTGAAGATGGTTCTGTTTAGTGGCAGACTGCGTGGCTAGCAAATACAAGATTCTGAGTTTGATCCCCAGCACCATTGTTTTTCCAAAAAAAATGTCTTTATTCAGCTGCTTCTAATGTTCTTTCTTGTTTTATATGCAAAACGTGTTTATTGACAAAATATTTTCAAGTGTGGAAATTCAGCAATATCTGTACTATCAACTCCAAAACTGAAATAAAAACACCTTGTTGCTAAGGATTTTATTTTACTCCACCCCTACAAATAATAATTTTACACAGAAATCATAAGCAATAGTAAACCTGGTCATCCAGCAGCAGTTATAGTCACATGTATGTCTACTGTGTGATTGCAAATATATTTAGATGTCATGTGTACTCAACTATGTCAGGGTCCCATTAAGATTTATTTCTACACAAAGACTTCCATTTGAACTTCCTGATCCCAGACATCACTTGGTATTTTGAATTATTCAGAATTAAAAAAATTAAAACTCAGCTCTGTATCAACAACGGGGAAGATCCCAGTTCTAAGTCATAGAAATTAGTATTTTGAACGTGGGAAAGACAAAACATTGGCTGCTAGGGTGCCATTCAGAACTTTGTTTAGGAAAGGTTTGGATAACTGGGGAAGGGTGGGGGAAGGGGAAAGAAAGAAAGAAGAAAGAGAGGGAGAAGAGAAGAGATCGGAGAGAGAAAAATAAGGAATCACTGACACATGCTATTCCCCTTTAAAGGAATGGGTAAGCATGCAGACCCACCCAGGGGCATGCCATGGTGGGGGTGTGGCAGCAAATTGACTATGCCTGAGAAACACAGCCAGGTCCAGGGGGCAAACTGGAGCAGTGGGTGTCTGGAAAACACTAACACTGGACTCCCATATCACAACTAACAAACTGGCTATTAAATTATTTAAGGCTCAGTTTCTTCACCTATAAAGGGGTAAACTATTTTATCTCACAGACTTTCTGTGAAGACAAAATAAGAAAAATGTTTATAAAGCATCAAGAGATATCAAAGGTCACAACAAATAATTTTTCCCAGAAGTCAAATTCCACAGGAAAAAGTGTACAGCATATCTGAAGAGCAATCCAAGAAAACATGAGGGAGAGAGGGGTATGGGACCAAAGAAGGCTAAAATACCCACAGATGTATGACACAATGCAGTTGCTTATCAATCTCATTCTCAGTTCCCTAAGACTTCTGAAACTATTTATGAGTCAGATCCCTGGAGCTGCTTAGATATTTTGTACTATTTGTGCACTGTGTGAAGATGTAATTCTCTGAGTGGTGTAATAAAAATAGAAATGGCTAACAGCTATACAAAAGAGTATAGGCAGGACTTCTAGTTCAAGAGAGACCCCTGAGAAGAAAAAAAGGCCATTTTTCCAGCCAGATGTAAAGAAAGCAGAATGGACATAGTTATAAGAACTAATAGGAAGCAAGCCTAAGCTAAGGCCAAGTTTTTATAATTAATAATAAGTCTCTATGTTATTATTTGCTGCCTGATGAGAAAGTATTACTACACCTAGGTAAGGTATAAATGAGTAAAGCATGTGCCCAAGGATTCACATTTCCAATAATTATACTATGGCGAGTAGGTCAGCCACATTTCCATTTTGAAAGAAAGAAATAAGATTATGTAGGATGGCTCTAAAAGAAAAATATTAAGCTGTTCAAAACTGGAACTACTCAACACCTACTTGGTTCTAAATACTACCACAATGTCTAAAGAAAGTAGTGGGACAAAGAATGCAATATTATGATCATGATTCTGAGTTACTAATAATATAGGTTTTCCAGCATGTTCCACATTCACTAAAATACCTTTGATGTAGCTCTGAGACTACTAAAACCTAACCCACACCAAACAAACACATTTCTAACAGCCCCTGAATTTTTGCCACCTAAATTGTGCTGTGTTTTGACTGTGATGAATTTTTTTAAGTCTTAGATTTCAACATTTGTGATATGATTTTGGTAATCAGGTGAACATGCATATTCCCATAATGTTTTGTAAACAAAATTAGTAAATCTACTTTCATTAAATTTTCTTTTGTAATATTAAAGTTAAAGGGATACTTTAGCCAAACGTGGAAAACATTTCAACCCCCAAGTGGAAACATTCATCTTGCTTCTTAGTCTGATATTCTTCATCTTAATCTATTTCCTCTCTACTTCACTCCTTCTCTTTCATCTCCTTGAAGTAGTACATCTTCCTAAACTGATCCATCAATCAAATGCTCAAGAAGTTGGGACTACTGAATATATGAACAATTCCAGAGAAGAGCTCATGTTCACTAAATAATGAAATACATGTGTTTTTGTTTGGATTTTTTTTTTGCATGCTTGCTTGCTTGGTTAGTTTGTGTGTGTGTTTGTGTGTGTGTGTGTGTGTGTGTGTGTGTGTGTGTGTGTGCTTTCTTTTGCTTTCTTTTATTTAGTTACAGTTTGTTTGTTTGTTTGGGTTGAATTTTTCTTATTTGTGATCATGTTGTATTTGTTTTCTTGGTTGTAGGCATTTATTGGTGTATAGGGTTCTTTAAAGTTGGGTAGGTAGGGAGGAGGGAAGGATCTGGAAGGACCTGGGGAAAGGGAAGAGTATGATCAAAATATATTTCAACCTAAAATGATTTTAAAAAGTGAAAAATTTAAAAAGAAGGTGGATGTGTCTAAGAAAAAAATTAGTTCTTAAATAAATAACAGTCTTAGAGTTAGTTTTTTAAACAAAAAAATTAAAATCATACAAAAAAACTGGGCACAAAAGAATGTGGATATGTGTGTTTCTTCAACTCTTGCATTATTCTGAATGCAGGGTTCTTAGGCTTACAAATGCATGGATTGAAGAGAAACATAAGAATCCCATGAAGTAGCAACATATGGAACAAAGATATTGCATTGAGCTTCTATCCCTTTCTCATCTGCTTCTGGTGATGAGATATGGGAGGTTCAAAACTGTGCTATCAATGTTTCTTGGCTGTAATCCCCAATCTTCCCTGAAAAATGACATTACCAGATGTTTTCCGTCTTTTTCCATAGCCTCTAAATATATCAAAACTCTAATATAAACAGAAAGGAGAATAAGACAGAAGGAAATGCCTCTTAGCTCTGCTGGAAATAGGCCCATTCATAAGCTCTATAAAATAAATGAGTGATTTCTCTTCATAAACTGTTACCTAGCCTATGTAGAAACCAATAAGCATGTAGCAAAATCAGGTTCATTTTTCTTCCAGGCTAAGGATTCTTATACTTGCATAAAATACTTTTAAAAGACTCTAAGAAGGTCCTTGAGAGAGTGCTTTTTTTCTACACACTTTAAAACAGGACAGTTCATTCACCCAAATAAGTCCAAGTATAGCATCACATTTTCACAGACAGGAAATGCTGGGTGATTCGGGGTGGAGAAACTGACCTGAGAGCTTTAGCTCAGTTGAGGAGCTCCTGTCCAGCAAAGGTGAGAGATAATGTTTAATCAATAGTATTGCAAAACAAAACAAACAAACAAAGCATCAGAAAATGGGGAGAGGACAGGAAAAATTCGTTGTTACATTGTTAGAAGTAATAAAGATTATCAGAGGTGAGAATTTCACCATTGTCTTTCTTATGGATAAATGTAGATGATGACAGATGCTCTGAGTGACAAGGAATTTTCCTGACTAACAGATTAGCCACAAGGGGTCCCTACTTTATGATTTCTGTTTTGGTAGAACTCCCATACAGTTCTGCTTTCTACTATTACAGAGGAAAAATAAATGCCAAGGAACATCCTCTAACACAGACTAGTAAAGAGGCTTCAGTCTGCTTTGCCTGCCTTGGTGTCAGAAAACAAAGTAAATTAACTCCTAGCATGTGAGAAGCATGATTAAGTACTTTATACATTTTACTTTCATAAACCAGAAAAGATGTTCTTATCATTTCAAGGAGGTAGTATGATCATCCACTCTACAAATAAAGACATTAAAACTCAGAGTCCTTCCCCAAGAACAGAATTGAGTAATTTTCTATGGGGGCTGAGGAGATGATAGCTCTGTTCCCAACAACCACATCAGGATACAGGTGATCCGTCATGCTCTTCTGATCTCCACAAGCACCTGCATTCACATGTGTACATATTTACACATGTACACATTATTTTATTCAAAATAAAATAAATCTTTGTATATGGGACAAAGACTTGATTTCCTGCAGGAAGATGTGAGCACAAGAAGTGTTGTTTTCAAACTTACACTCAAATCCACAATTCTACATAATGTCCTATAAATACTTAGCAATGTTGGTCCTAAGATTATACATGCACACATACACAGGATACTTATTTATCAATTACAGTGGCAGGAGGTAGACAAACTCCCATGGAATGCTGTGATCTGGAATGATAGGTCTGTCCTGTGGGATCTGCATGAACCCCTTTGATGACCTGATCACCTCTCCAAAGTCTGGCATCAACACAAGCAATGCTTGCCTCCAGGTGTTGCACCACTTACTTCCTCTTCATTGTTCTGTCCCACTGTGGTACTGGCCACGTGAGGGCTTCACAGCAGAGCAGATACTCCGGCTGTACTCTAACACCAGGAAAATTATCCACTCTAAGGTATGTTGTTACAGCAAAAGAAAAAGAGAAGGAGATTTTTAAGTAAAATCATGAGTATTTACCAAGTTGTAACACTCATATAAATGCTGGGGATCAAACTTTGGTCCTCAGGAAGACCAGCCAGGGCTCTTAATCACTGAGGTATCTCTCCACTCACAATTTTTAAATTGTTTTAGTTAGTTCAAAATGGCAAGCTAGCAAGAGGAAGACAAAATTGGGAATAGTGGGGGTGTAGAAAAAGAAGGGAAAGTGATGTGTTCATAAGAAAGCAACTGAGGCATCTGAATGACCCCAATACATTATATGTGCATGTAGGATTATTATGATACTCTTACTTTGAGCAATCAACATATGGTAACAAAAATGTGGCAACCATATGCTACTATGAAAGTGTCACATTTTTTGAAATTTTCAGATATGCATAAGTTTTTCCAAATATTCTTTGAAGACCAAAGAAGATTGTTTAGAAAAGATTCTATTTAAAAGAGAACTTGCACTTCAAAAAAAATGCTTCTTACCCAAAGCATGTGGCAGATCCTGGAGGGCATTTCTCCTCTTCCATTTACTGGAACCAAACTGACCTCATCTCCATGTGTTCAGGGGAAGTTCACTTATTCTCCATCCTTAAGGCCGATTTTGATATACAATCAAATCAAATCCTGGGGATCTCATGACCTTTGATAGTACTTTCTATTTGAACATAAACTCTACCTAGACTAAGGAAACAAGGTTAAGTTTTCTAGGAAAGTCATACTTTTAAGTACACACACACACACACACACACACACACACACACACACACACTCTTCCAGCATTCTCTTCTTACCTATCAATGCTGTTAAGACAAGACTGTGAAACTTAGCTGCTGCCACCATTTTGAAAGTTTCATTTTTCTGAAGTCACTGCATTATTTAGACCTGAAACAATTTTCCTTTCCTAGCTGTGTTGAAAGTTAATAATGATTGTATGTCATACAAATCAATTTCACTAAAACATCCTGTTTCATGCATGTGAAACCAACAATATACATACAGAGCTCCAGAGATAAGGAAAAAAATTTAAGTTTTATTTCCAGTTATAATTTCACATATAATCTTAGAGTCTTCATACATAACATGTATATGTATGTTAATTCTCAACCCAAATCCATACATTTTGTGTATGTTACAAGCACTCTTTCATAGATAACAAAGAAAACACAAAGTTAAGGGAACAATTCAATATTATATAACACATGATAGCAATGTTAAATTTCAAGCCTGTGCTTGCTTAAAACAATTCTCTGTAGATAGTTTAATGACATAGTTGCTAGGAATCTAAGAAGAAGAAAAACAAAGACGTAAGGAGAGATCGGAGGGGAGAGGAAAGAAGCAGTTAGGAAGATAACAGAATTGAAATAGAAAAACAGGAAAGCAATATTCTAACAAAATTCAGAGGGCTCTACTAGCCCACAGTTTGTATGTCTGTGACCTGTTTCCCTTACTTTGGTCATCTACATGCTGCTCCTATTGCACTCTAAGGACTTCAATTTTTTTGTCTTAGATTTTGTTTGATTTTAGGACAGAGTAGATGAGCCTATACTACTAACCTGTGAACATGGAGCCTGAATGGATACCCGAACACAAAATGAGCTTAAAACACTGATGAGCCTTTATTGTATATCCTGAGAAAGCTCATGGTGTGTTTGTTAATAACTTTTCCACATTTGGGATAGGGGGTTGGATTAGCCCATTTTTATTCTCATTTCTGGCACTCATTGAGCCATTGAGCTGGTATCACACCAGCAAGTTAAGACCAGAAAACTCCTGGAATTTCATGGACACTTGGCCTCCCCCAAATTCTAAGAAGCATATTTTAACTGAAAAGTAGGGCATAATTACACTTCAAGGCTCATATTTACTGTTTTTCTTTCCTTTCCTGGTTTAAAGGATTCTACTGAATCTTCATATCTTCCAAAGCCTTCTCCTGTGGCTCATACAAGTGTCTTCCTTAGTTTCACAACTCTAACAATGACTGATGTTTATTTGTTCCTAATAAATTGGAATTACTTTGCTCATTTATCCCATCTACTCTTTGTTGTAGATGTTACTATCCTGTCATGTAGAAATAGAAACTGTGACTTGAAAGCTAATCAGCATTCCCTCAGGACAAAGAGGCAGAATCAAGATATTAACCTAAGTTAAATTTCTAAACTCTGAGCCCAGATAGCTCTATAATACTTATTTTTCCTCTTCTTATAAATCATAAATATTTTATTGTGTAGCTCTTGATGAAATACAAACCCCATGTTTTTCTTACCACAGACTTACAAAGTAATTAAGCCTACTGTTTATGGTTTAATATTAAATTAAATTGGAAAAAAATGACTTCAATTTAAATAAGCTGGTACCACTGTATTCTAATGTTTGCTATTTGTTTTGTTGCCCAAGTAAGCAGTTTGTTGAAATATAATTGAGAAACTATTTCATTCTCTTATCAAATGATATATTCTTGCCAAACCTCCTAATTAATATGCAGAAGATAATGTAAATAATGCTCAAGCTGTGGAGCTGGTTGCTCCACTGTTGATTCAAGATAAGCATAGGAAACATTGAACTAAATCAAAATTAAATAAATATGGAAATTCAACCTACAAACTACATACAAAATAAGAAAATACAAATATATGTCTAAATTTAGCCTGTCTGACCCCATCTTTACACAGGAGAAAGCTGAAGGCAGTAAAACCTCATGATAAAAGCTAATAAATGATCAAATACACTAGCCAAATTGATGATAGAACCTGCCAAAAGCCATTTACCGTGCAGTAATCCCTCCAAGCTAGAAAGAAATGATGATCTGGGACACAATGGAAGCAGTGTGAAGAGGAAAATTCATAGCACTAGATGTCTATATGAAAAACCAAGAAAAATCACACACAAGAGACCTAACAGCACAGCTGAAGACCTTAGAACAATGAGAAGCAAACTCACCTAGAAGGAGGCAGGAAATAAACTTGGGGTTGATATCAATACAAAATAAACAAAGAGAACAATATGAAGAATCAATGAATCAAAGAGTTGGAAAGTCAACAAGATAAATAAACCCTTATCCAAAATAACCAAAAGACAAAGAAACACTATCCAAATGAACAGAATCAGAAATGAAAAGGGAGATATAAAAGCAGACACCCAAGAAATTCAGAGAATTATCAGGTCATACTTTGAAAATCTATACCCTACTAAAAATGGAAAACCTAAGATAAATGGACAGCTTTCTGGACAGGTATCACTTACCAAAACTAAATCAAGATCGAATAAATGACCTGAACAGTCCTATATCCCCAAAGAAAATTGAAGTTGTTATTAAAACTCTGCCATACATTCAAAGGAGAACTAATACCAATGCTACTCAAACTCTTTCATACAGTAGAACATTGCCAAACTCTTTTTATGAGGCCACAGTCACCCTGATACCCAAGCCACTCAAAGACACAACAAAGAGAATTATAGACCAATCTCCCTCATGAACATTGATGCAAAAATGCTCAATAAAATTCTGGCAAAGAGAATCCAACAACATATAAAAAAAATTCTCATCCATCATGATCAAGTAGGCTTTATGCCAGAGATGCAGGGATGGTTCAACATATAAAAAACTGTGAATATCATTCATCATATAAACAAACTGAAGGAAAAAAACACATGATAATCTTCTTAGATGCTGAAAAAGTCTGTGACAAAGTACAACACTCCTTTATGATAAATGTCCTGGACAGATCAGAAATACAGAGGAAATAACTAAATATAATAAATGCAATATACAGCAATCTGACAGCCAACATCAGACTAAATGAAGAAAAACTCAAAGCAATCCCACTAAAATCAGGAACATGCCAAGGCTGTACCCTCTCTTCTTATCTATTCAGTATATTTCTTGAAGTTTTTGCTAAAGCAATAAAGTAATGAAAGGTGATTAAGGGAATATAAATTGGAAAAGAAGAAGTGAAACTATCTCTATTTGCAAATGACATGATTGTATACATAAATGCCGCACAAAATTCTACCAGGGAACTTCTACAGTTGATAAATAACTTCAGCAATGTAGCAGGGTACAAGATTAACTCAAAACAATCAATAGTGCTCCTATATACTAAGAATAAAAGGGCTGAAAAAGAAAAAGGGAAACATCATTCTTTATAATAGCTCCAAATAGCATTAAATATCTCAGTGTAATTCTAACCAGAGAAGTAGCAAATCTGTTTGACAAAACTTTAAATCACTAAAGAAAGGAATTAAAGGAACTGAAGAGGATATATCCATGCTCCTGGATAGGTAGGATCCACATAGTAAAAAAAGGCAATCTTATCAAAAGCAATCTGCAGACCCAACACAAATTTTTACAGAATTTGAAAGAGCAACACTCACCTTCATTTGAAATAACAGGAAAGCCATCATTGCCAAAAGATTTCTACTCAATAAAAGAACCTCATGGAGTCATCACCATTCCTGACTTCAAGCTATGCTATAGAGCTACAGTAATAAAACCAGCCAGGTACTGACATAAAAACAGATTTATGGATCAATGGAATTGAATCACTGACCCCAACCTTAACCCCCACACCTATGAACACCTGATCTTTGACAAGGGCCAAAAATATTCAATGGAAAAAAATAGTATTTTTAACAAATAGTGTTGTCATAACTGGGCAGTGGTATGTAGAAGAATGCAAATAGATACAAACTTATCACCCTGTACAAAACTGAAATCAAAGTGAGTCAAAGACCTCAGCATAAACCCAGCTACACTGAACTTGATAGAAAGAAAGTGGGAAACAACCTCCAACAAATTGGCACAGGCGACCACTTCCTAAACATAACACCAGTGGCACAGACACTAAGAACAATAATTAATAAATGGGACCTCATAAAACTACGAAGTTTCTGTAAGGCAAAGGACACAGTCAATAAGAATAAGAAGAGATCTTCACCAACCCTACATCTGACAGAGGACTGATCTCTAAAATATATAGAGCACTCAAGAAGCTAGAACCCCAAAACATAAAAAAAAACAAAAATGGGGTTCAGAACAAAAAGGAAATTATCAAGGGAGGAATTACAAATGGCTGAAAGGCAGTTTAAATTGCTCAACATCTTTAATCATCAAAGAAATGCAAATGAAAACAACCTTACCTTGAGATAGCACCTTACACTGGTCAGAATGGCTAAGATAAAAAAAAAAAAAAAAAAAAAAAAAAAAAAAAAAAAAAAAAAAAAAAAAAAAAAAAAAAAAAAAAAAAAAAAAAAAAAAAAAAAAAAAAAAAAAAAAAAAAAAAAAAAAAAAAAAAAAAAAAAAAAAAAAAAAAAAAAAAAAAAAAAAAAAAAAAAAAAAAAAAAAAAAACACATTATAATCTATGCTGGAGAGGATGCAGTGCAAGGGCAATACTCCTCCACTGTTGGTGGGAGTGTAAACTCATATAGCCACTCTGGAATGCAGTATGACTGTTCCACAGAAAACTGGGAATCAATCTCCCCAAGGATCTAGCAATATCACTATTGGGCATATACACAAAGGATGGACATTTGTAATCCAAAGGCATTAGCTCAACTATGTTCACAGCAGCATTATTCATAATAGCAAGAACCTAGATGCCCCTCAACTGAAGAATAAATTAACAAACTGTGGTACATCTACACTAATAAACAGTAAAAAAAAAAAATGACATCCTTATATTTGTAGGGAAATGAATGGATTTTGAGAATATTCTCCTGAGCAAGTATCACAAGCCCAGAAAGAAAGGCATGGGATGTACTCACTTATAAGTGGATTTTAGACAAAAAATCAATGATTAATCAAGCTGCAAAACACAACCCCATAACAGCTTGGGATCAGAAGGAACTTAACTCAGACATCCAGGGATTCTCCAAGGAAAAGAAAATGGAGAAGATCTCATTAGCAAATTGGTATCGACCAAGGAGAGATAGAAACAAAATCATGATAGGAGATAGTTGAGTGAGAAGAGCAACAAAGAGGGGGAAAGGGATAGATATCTTGATAGGGGAAGCCAATGTGGGGTTGGAAAGAGACTGGGTGCTAGGCAAATCCACAAGATGTCCCCAGATAAGTCCCCAACCAACAATGGAAGGGGTGCCTAAATAAGACTTTGCCTATAGTTAAATGAATAACCACCCTAAGTGTTAGCATAGAACCTACACCCAACAATGAATGGAGGTGAATGCAGAAATCCTTGGATGAGCACTGGGCTGAGCACACCTTATAATTGGAGAGTAGGGGAGAAGAGTCTGTATGAACAAGGAGATAGGAGTATGAGGAGAAGACCCACAGAGATGGTTGCCTGGAGCTCTGCAGAGCACACTGAATCAAGAACAGTTCCTGGGGAACCAGACGGCAAAGTGCTAGGCCCTGCAAGGGTAGGCAACTGTTGATTAGCATGAGCAGTATGGAGAGCCTGGAGGGGTGAGATCAGACTGTGTTCCCTTAAATGGGCTGGAACCTTGGATCCCATTCCATGTAGAGTGCCTGAAGTGGATGCACCATGCTGAGCTGACCAACCTTGGGACTTCCTGCTCTTTTGGTGGAGGGGAATCAGGGGATGGGATGAGGGGAGGCTGAAGGCAGACTGGGAGAGATTAGGAAAAGGGCAGGGAGATACATGGGGGGGGGGGAAAGACCTTTTTTTATTAAAAAGGATAAAAAAGTTAAAATAAAAAGAAATGACAAAGTTACTTGAACAAATATTCTGTTGCCAAGTCCCTTATAAAGCTAGCAGCCATAGATTTCCAGACAGGAACTAGAAGTCACTTGTTTTAATATAAATCATAAAATATTATACTGTATCTAAATATGCTTGAAATATAAATTGACATAACTTAATCACCCAATCATACTAAGATGTACTTTGCAAGACCCCTTAAAACCCATGCATACCAAGTTGTATATTCCTATAACCCCAGCACTTGGGAGACAGAGGCAGAAGTGTTGCTGCAAGTTAGAAGCCAGCCTAGTCTATAGAGCACCCCATGCCAAACACTGCTTTATAGTGAGACCCTGTCTCAAGAACATATACACAGGGAAGTGTGGGGAATGGAGAGACGGCTCAGCAGTTGAGAGTTCTTGCTGTACAATCCCGAGGACCAGAATCTAGATCCCACCACCCATATAACAAGAGATTAATCCCACAAATGCCTGTCACCCCAACCAAAAGACTTGTCTTCTCCTGACTTCCATGTGTAATCATGAGAATACAAGTATGCAAATACTTACACATAAGTAAACAAACAAAATAAACAAATAAAATGTAAAAAAAATATTTAAATTATAAAACTCCATACTTTAAGAGAGTATCTCCCCTCTTGAAGTTGCAGTTTGTGATAAAACAATAAAGTGGTTTATGTTGATTGTTATGTTATTTTGCATACACTTATATGTCTTAGCTACATTTTTAAATGTAACTAATAGTAGTGAAATAACTTAAATGACCCACAGTTGGAAAATACTTAAGAATGACAGGAGACTTGGCTATAGAGCTACTAAAACAATTCTACAGGTAATTAGAAAACCTAAAGTTAAAACCTGAGTTCAGATGCCCAGGATCCATGTAAAGCTGGATATGGTAATGAACATTCCAGGATTCCTGCAGTGCAAAGAGAAACAGAGTCTAGGGAATCACTCAAATAAAGTTGGAGGCTACGACCAACACCTAATGTTGTTCTCTGAACAATTCAATAAGAAAGAGACACAGAGTTTTTTTTTAAAGTTCAATTCATTTTACAATTTAAAATTTGGCAATTTTATTTAAAGTTGCAAAAGTATATGGGGTTTTTTAGAAAGAAAACCGAAAGAGTGTAATAATAAATGATGACAAAAGGCAGGGGTAAGCAAAAAGATATGTAAAGAGGAAAAGATACTGGAGATTATAAAGGAGCATCAGGATATCAGGTGTTGGGGATGCAAAGAAAGGAAATCCCATTGCTTAAAGTTTTCATGATGCTGTATTACACCTTATGTGCTAATTCTTAAAAGACATGATTGTGAGAACAAATTTATAGGGAGAGGAAACTGTTAACATGGAATAGAGAGGGAAAAGAGGACACAGGTGACATCTATCAGCATACAGTTTACATATGTATGACACTGTTAAAGAACAAATACAAAGACAAGTTTTGTAGGAGTTTTTTAAATTACTTTTTAATTTTCTTAGCAGTCCCAAAATAACTAGAGCTCCATAAGTGCAGTCTGGCTTTTCCCACTATCTTCCTTTGTTCTCACCTTGAAAATTGCAAAAGATTCCTTTGCAACGATATGCATTAGCTTTAGAGATTTCAGAATAAAATAGCCAGAAATGGGAGTTACATTTGCAGATGAGCCTGTACAATGACCAAAATGAGAGCCCCACACTGGTGCAGCTTCTATTACATGCATTTAAACTGAGGTCAGTCAGACCATTTTATTTCTGACATATAACCAAAGCCCTCCAAATTAGAAATCTTGGAATTGAGGTTCATTCATTAATTTTCTTTGTGACCTTGAACAGATTTCCCACATTCTCCCTCCTTGCCTACGCACCTAGGAACGAGTTTGTGCATGGACAGAGTGCTGATCTTTAAGGTCCTCTCCTCATCAAGCATCCTGTAATAGTTCTGTCATCTGCATGAAAATAGACGATAGAGCTCCAAATGAAGAATAAATTGGCACAACCTTTCCTGGGGACAACGTGGCAATATATATCAAGAGCCTTAAAACTGTCCAGACTATTTTACATAATAATTTCATCTTCCTTTCTTTCTTATGAAATTATCAAAGATGCCTGGAAAAATTTTTGAACAAATAAATTTATCTTATATAATTCTTTTTTTAAAAGATTTATTTATTTATTTATTATTTATACAGTATACAGAAGAGGGTACCAGATGTCATCATAGATGGTTATGAGCCAACATGTGGTTGCTAGGAATTGAACTCGGGACCTCTGGAAGAGCAGTCAGTGCTCTTAACCACTGAGCCATCTCTCTTATATAATTCTTAGTAGATAGGGATTGATAAGTAACTGATCTGCACAATTTTGAAGTATTTGAAATCATTGAAAAATACATTTAAAGGGATGTGTAACAAAATACTCCAAGATAGAGCCTTAGAAGGAAGCAGCACATTGCAGCTTCTCAGCAACTCATAGTTGCTCAGAAAACAATGGTGATTCTCAAAAAAGTAGAGACTGAGGTAACATTCTGAACTTCAGATTTGGAAAGAGACTTGCAGTGACCCAGTCACTCTTGGTTTCAGAACAAAGGATGAGGAAGAGCCCACAGCATCTCTGAAATGAAGCACAAATAAGGAGTAACCTAAAGAAAAGTGGGAAGAAGCAACACTGAGGCAGATGAAGGGTGGACCATGTTCTGAACACAGGAGTAGATACATGAGTGCTGATGCTTGGGACTAGCTCTTCATTTCTCATCAGGAGCCCTTCCCTGACTATTTTAAGAAGGTCATACCTAACACCTACTTTGAGATAATCTCTTCATGTTCCTTTTCTTTATAACTTAAAGCAAGTATTGTCATGCCTACCTATCTATTTTGTGATCTAATATGACCCCAGAAAAACAATATTGAAGCAAGCTCATTGAAAACTGCATAAGGAGGATTCTAGTTAAAAAATAAAACTAAATAAAGTGTACCTTTTTAATTTGTCAGCTCAGTTGTCCAGTAGGTATGTGTAAATATATGCAGAAAGTAGCCCTCAAAAGTAGAAAACTGACTGGAAAGTATTGAACTACAGAACCCTCCCACCCAATGTTTCTCACAGGACCCTCCATGTGGTTTCATGGCTATGTCTTAGGTCCAGGAAAACAATAACACATCATCAGATCTGCCCCATACTAAATTAAATTATTCTGTCCAGAGAAAACTCCCAAGGTGGACCTTTGGTTCCATGCTGTCTTTTAACAGAAAGCAGGAAAACCAAACTTTCAAACTAGTTTTGGTAGCAAGTCATACCCACCTATTCACAAGCAAAGAACATGCACAATCAAGAAAGATGAGTCTTTGTTCTCTTCAAGGGCCAGAAAGCCCAAAAAGACACACATAAAAAAAGAGAGAGTGAATTTTCATCCATCCCACAAGACTACATAAGCAATAATTATCGACATTTTAAAATTTTGATCTGTTTCTGTATTTTCTGATTGGTTCACTGGTTCATATAGCCATAGAGCAGACAGATGATAGAAACACAGATAGATACAAAGTTTAGATAGATAGATAAATAGATGATAGATAGATAGACTCTTCTTGTTTGCTTTTGCTAATTTTAATCAGTAATTCTCAAGCTAGTCCATAAAATTGAAAGGAACAAAATTTTACAAACCCATTGCATATATTATGCAAGCAAATATTACAGTAATACCAAAACAAAGGAAGGGCAGAAAAAAGACAAAGAAAAGAACAATATTCTTAATGAATATAAATGCGAAAACATTTAGCCAAATATTTGCAGATAAAATTCAAAACATATTGAAACAGTCATATACCATGATCAAGTCAGTTTCAATTTAATATCTAAGGGCAGTCTAACCTATCAATAAATACAATACAATACATATGTAGAATCAAGAAAAAAGATCATATAGGTACATGTGGGTAAAAATTTGACAAAATTCAGCATGGATTTATGATAGAAGCTTTAAAAAGTTTACAGAAGGATTATGTTTCAATGTTGGAAAAACCTATAACTAATAGTAAATTAAATACAGGATACTAAAAACATTTTCCTAAAATTAAAGAGGACATTCACCTTTTTATTTTTATTCTTCTTTGCTAAGCACGAAGTAATAAACAGCAGGAAACAAAAGAAAATAACCTGAAATTTTTACTAGAATAATCTTAAATCTGATAAGCACTTATAGCAATATTGCATATGCAAAATCAACATATAATCCATGACTTTGCAACCTGATATTCCAGACTTTGTTGATTCCCTATAGGAGACCTTTTCTTTTTTGAGAAGTGAACTGGGGGGAGTTGTAAGTGGAAGGAAGGGAGGGAAGGGTAGCTGTGGTTGGTAATTTTTTAAAAAAAGTCCTTTTAAATAAAAAATAAAGTGGAAAAAAATGTGGTTTCTTTATCTGGCAATTATGAACTTGTGAAGAAAAAATTTTGCTTAACTGTAGTTACAAAATATACATAGGAATACACTGAACCAAGAATGTAAAAGATAAGATAATAAAAACCTTAAGATACTAGATGAAAAGTCCTGCCATGCTCATTTGTTGGCAAAATTATTAATGATATTATAGAAATGCTTCTATAGTACCAAAATACTATATAGTTAATGTAATCCTCATCAAAATTCTACTTATTTAAAAAGTCCACATAATATACTTTGCTCAAGTTTTTGCTATCATTGATATCTCTTCCTGCAACATCTAACCCAACAGAAGCATCAATGTCAGGATCTCTCTCTCTCTCTCTCTCTCTCTCTCTCTCTCTCTCTCTCTCTCTCTCTCACACACACACACACACACACACACACAAACACACACACACACACACTCTCATCTTACACACTACCCACACACAAACAAAAAGAAAAAGAAAAACAAAAAATTAAAATCAAAACAAAAAATGAGACAAAAAGTAACAATTTACAAAAAAAAATGTGGAGTCTGGAGTCTGTTTTGTGTGGTCAACTTTTCCTTGGCATAGGGTCTTCCTTGGAGTGTGGCTGGCTACAGTGTCAATTAGGTGAAGAGAGACACTTTGGAGTACTCAGCTCCATTAAAATGTTAACAACAGTTTTCAAAGAAATTTAAAGCAACATTCCAAAATTAATATATAAGTACAAAAGACCCCGTATGGCCAAAGCAATCATAAATACAAACAGCAGTACTGAAGGCATGGTTCTATCTTACCACATGTTATAATCCATAGCCATGTAACAGCATTGGCTGTTCACAAAATGAACACTGAAACTAAAGAATAGAAAATTGGGCACAGAAATAAATTTATCTACCCAGAGCCACATAATCCTTGGCAAAACTGTGAAAAACAAACACTGAACAGGAAAAAAAGAACAAACAGCTTTTCAAAAGTGCTAAGAAAAATTGGAGCTCTCCATGTAAAAGTGGATGATGGGAGACGTCAAATTTTAGTTTGTACTTAAATCAGTTAAAATGGATCAATTTTCTTAATACATCACCTAAAACTCCAAAACTTCTTGGGGAAAATATGAGGGAAACATTCAAGATAAAATCTCAGGAAAGGCTTTCTGAAAAGCACTCCAACAACTTTGAAAATAATTCCAAGAACTGACAAATTTGTGTATATGTGTGTGGCTGTGTATGTGTGTGTGTGTGTGTGTGTGTGTGTGTGTGTGTGTGTGTGTGTGTGTTGTGAGGGAGAGGTGTGTTCTCTTCAAACTCCAGGGCCAACAGAGAGTTGATCCACATGCAGCAAGAAAGAAATCTAATTCATCATGCTTCATTGGTCAGTGGTTATTCAAACTACCAGAGTATGATCCCAGGAAGTTTATTTTACAGATATTTAAGAACAGCCCAATTTTGGAAGCTTTCTGATGATAATTAACTCAATCACATGCAAATAACAAAACTTAAGATAATTAAATTGAAACTATTTCAAAGTATGTGTGACCTCTTCCATAATGATGAGTTCTATTGACTGAGGATCAATGCTCAAGATAAGGGTCTGGGGAGAATGATGTAGCCATAAATCTCTGGGAGATCCAGGTGATGTCTGACCATACAAAGAATACAGAATTCACCAGTTTATCAACCTAAAATTGACAATTCTGCCCCAGCTTCTCAAATGCTGTTATTATAAGCATGAACTACTATGCTTCACTTATAAAATGCTATTTTATTTCACAAAAAAATTATAGCATAGATGGAATCAAGGCCCATTATAAAAAAGAAAATATACCAGACTAACAGAAACAAATAGTGCATGTATTTTTCATATACAGAGTGTATGTTTAAACATGAGTAAATATGTGTATAAATGAAAATAGAAAGAACACTATGAGGGGTCCATAATAGACAGGGCAGGTGCAAACAAGAAAAAGTAATTGGGTGACAAAGTCAGAATAGTACACATTTTCTCTCATGTCAGATATGAATTTAAATATATAATATAAAACATAAGGGATACAGTGCGGAAGGGGAAAGGGACCAGTAAAGGGGGAGAGAAGATGTATAAAGGGGTGACAAATATGAACAAAGTATATAAGTATATGATTTCAGTGTATGAAAGTGTCATAAATGAAACCCAGTCTTACACTAGCCAAAAAAACTTCTATCATCCTTGAGCCTGTACCAGGCAAGCAGTCTCTCTGATGGATAGTCAACTAAGATACAGAGAAACTAAACAGAAACCTATTAGTTTTTATGTTTTTACCAGTTTCACTTATTTGGTTTATTAGGTTCTCACAATTTTATAGGTTTAGTAAAAAATATATTTGCATCATAATGTGCCTGACATGACCAAAAGTCAGCAGTTGAAATGGGCATAAATCTCTTTTATTCTACATTTCTAGTGTTCTTGTCACAATTTAAAAATATTTTAAAATGATTTATATTTTGAAATGCAAATATTTTACTTTTTAAAAAACTATACCTGTACATTTTAACATTAATAATGAAGGTCAGAAATACATCTTAGTGTTGGAGCATCTGCCTGGAAAGCCTAGGGCCCTGTATTGTAGCTATAGTTCCATGAGTAGAGCAAGTCGATAGTGAATATTTACATACACTTCTCTATCTCACAGCTACACCAGCAAAGACACTTTTCTCTCTCCTATTACAATGGTCCTATAGGGAAATTAAGAAAGTATAGATGCCCTACAAAATTAGACTCTTTAGTGAAGAGACCACCAAATATCTACAATGTAATAAAATAAAATTAAAAATGAGATCAGAAAACAAAAAGACAAAAAATGTCCTCTTGGTTAAAAGCTTGGTTCAACTTTGTTGCCATCATCAAGGCTTGTGAATGGAATGACGGTGTGACTGACATGCTGTCACCAAACATACGATACAGGAGAAAAGAAAGAGGCAGAAGAGGAAAAAAATCATTCTCTTCAAACTTAAAATGCATTGGATTCATAAATTCTCTTCTCCTGTTATCCATTGAGGGTTAAAACAGTTTCAGCTCATTGCTTCAACCACATCAATGTTTTTAGGACTTAAAAATCTGCAATCTGGCAGATAAATCTCCTTCTTCATTTGGGAATATGAATGAGAGATGGGAAAGGGATACAGCTTAACAAATGCATTTTCACGACTCCACAGAATTTTCACCATAATTATAGCATAGGTCACTGAAATATAAAGCATACAGTGAAAACTGAATGCAGAACAGGAGAAGTTCACTAGCAGAACACACATAGCATGGAGCACCTTTCATTTCCCTCCTACAGTTAATGGTGTTATAGTCTCCTATGTCACCAATGATGGCACCAATGTGCTTAGCCCCAACTCAATAAGATCAGGTATGCAGGTGCCCACTCCATTCTAGAAACTAAAGGATAGAAAACTTTTCTTACAGCTGAGTGAGGTCCAGGTTTCATCAGCTATTTGCCTCCATCAGTCCAATTCTCTCCCTCCTTCAAGTGTCCTTTATCTCGCCCTAGGGTGCTCTCTTGATTGCCTCCCTGAAAGCATGTGGGACTTAGTCAGTTCCTTTAGTATAAATGTCTAGGGGTCTCTATTTTTGCCCAGCTGTCACATGACACTGTCATAAAGACTATCTAATAACTGGCTTTAGTTTTCACCATTTAATTATTATGATGCCTCATGAAAATGAGATTACAGGATTCCCTTGAAAAAAATGAGTCTTTATGACAATACAGATTTCACACCCTAGAAAACAAACATCTGTGAAAATGAAATTTCTGACACCATTCTTGAAAGGTCTTTAAATGTCACTTATTTATGCTATATCTATGGCTTTGTATATAACTGAGTCTAACTTATAACCTAAAGTTTGAATCCAATACTATTTATGCCTTCTGAAAGTGTTTGAATTTATCAGGCCTGGTTTCCTCACAAACCCCACACATAAGTACCTGGTAGATGTCCTTTCCACTTTGTGTCACATGTCTATACTTACTAACATTCTGGCTTTTATGTTAGTGTAACTTTCTGATCTGTAAATGATGGGTCACTTCTCTATAGACTTTTCTGATCATTCCTTTTATATATTTTGTCAATTATTCTCTGTACCAAGGATTAGAGTTAAGGTTTGTCTCTAAAGATTAGACATAAGCTTTCATGCATGACAGGTAAGTACATCACCACTGAACTATACTCACAGCTCTTTCTGTATTTTTTTTTTTGATGGTCTCAACACATTTCCCAGACTAATCCTGACCTCCCCTTGGGCTTCTGGGCTTCTTGCCTCAGCTTCCTGGTAATTGCATATGCTAGCCTATACCTCCAACTCAGCTGCCATTTTTATCATAATAACATAGCACTTATCATTAGGCATTACATTTTCTAAAAGTCTGTATCCCTGTGCAGTGCTGAAGACAGAGTCTCATATTTGAATTTCTCTATGGAACTTGTTCTCAACATGGTCAATATTGATGTTCAAATAAAATTAGATTGCAAAGATTATCATTGTGATGGGACTGCCATTTATTTTTCCTCACATGAAGATTTCCTATTCCGCAGAGCCTTGATAAAGAAAAAATAGCCATACCATATGCCTAAAAAACCTTGTGATGCCATAAGTCTGGTCCCACTACCCTTGTTCCAGTTATTTTCTTCAAATACAGAAGTCTAGAAGGAAATTTATCTTATATGTAGAGTTAATTGAGAACTGTGATTTACGTCTCCCCCTGCTCATCAAAAAAAAAAAAAAAAAAAAAAAAAGGAATAATCCATGGAGGGAACTGAATGTTGTCCAAAGAGTTCAGGCTTGCCCAGGATAATAAAGTGGATTTAGTGCAGTTTCTCTCAAGCTCTGTCTATCAGAACTGACTCAATTCTGATAACACTATTCTTCCAAGAAAAGAGTGGAGATCATTGCAGCTACAGCATTTAAAATGTTACAGGAATCATAAAAACAATCACATCAGCTATAAAATGGTAGGTGATCAAGGTTGCTGCTCCACTTCTATCATAACTTAGCTTGATATGCCTGGATGGAAAAACAAATTATGGGTAATTCCTACCCTACCTTCCATTATTGTGAAAAATGATACATTGCATCTATCTCCAGGCAGACTGTCACAGTAGTAAAAGGAGAATAGATGTTTTTAAAATGATAGAAAATAAGGCTGTAAAACATCATGCTAGGAAGATTCAGATAATAGTTTCTGAGAATTGGAGTGATTTCAAAACTGTGGTAGAGGACATGGTATTGAAGAGATAACTAAAATTCTCAGTATCTTTTTCCTAATTTATTATGTAATGGCACAGAGTATAGAACCTGACATGTGTTAAGTCATCAAAAATCATACTGATTATATGTTTGACTTTAACCAAGGTCCATTCTCTGCCTTTGTGTTTATCTTATATTCATATCTAATAAAAACTCAAGGATCATTTTGGTCATCCTACTGTTAATTTATCTCATGTGGTCCCTAAGGTTTCAGCAGCATCATGTATATGAAGGCATTAACCCAACCCTGGGAAGACAGTAGATTCTAAGGAAGTAAAACTTGACAACAAAAAACTCTCTGTCATGCACCTCATAGGGTCCCAACTACACAAAGAAGAGTAAGACCTAAGTTTACCAATTTCCCCCTCTCTCTGAATCTTTTCTATTTCTCTCCTCAGAGAAAAAGATAATAAAATGTGTCCATCCACATTCTTTCCCAAATACTTTATCTAACTTTTTCATATCCTAATTGTCTACTTGATGTATGGAGGTACAATGTAAGTATATATATATATATATATATATATATATATATATATATATGTGTGTGTGTGTGTGTGTGTGTGTTATATGTGTGTGTTGCATATGCTTCTAACTGCATATCATGCCAAATTAATGTCATATAAAAAATTTTACTGTGATTCACAAAATGTTATATAAAACCTAATTCTGGAACTGCAAAATTATCAACCACCATAGATGGAGTAAACAAGATATTTCATGTCAAAATCAGACTGAAACAATATCTATCTACCAATCCAGCACTACAGAAAGTATTAGAGGGAAAACTCCAACCTAAGGACGCCAGATACACCCATGAAACCACAAACAATCAATAATCCCACAGAAGAATACCCCAGAGAAAGGAAATACAAACAAATTACCACCAAAAATAGAAGGAAATATCAATCAGTAGTCACTAACATCCCTTAATATCAATGGACTCAACACTCCTATAAAATGACACACACTAACAAGATGGATAAAACAACAGAAGCCATCCTTCTGTTGCCTAAAAGAAACACACCTCAACCACAAAGACAGACACAGGCTCGGAGTAAAGGGTTGGGAAAAGATTTTCCATTGATATGATCCTAAGAAACAAGCTGGGGTTGCCATCCTACTATCTAACAAAGTAGACTTTAAGCTAAAAGCAATTAAAAGGGACCAAGATGGTCATTACTTATTCATCACAAGAAAAATCAGTCAAGAGGAGATTTCAATCCAGAATATTTATGCCCCTAATATAAGGACACCTTCCTATGTAAATGAAACACTGCTAAAGCTCAAATGCCACATCAATTCTCAAAGCCTAATAGTGGGAGACTTCAATACCCCACTTCCATCCCTGGATAGGTCAATCAGACAGAGACTCAACAGAGAAATAAGGAGTCTAACAGAAGTTATGATGCAAATGGATTTAATAGATATCTACAGAAGCTTCTACACAAATGCAAAGGAATATACATATTTCTCAGCTCCTCATGGACTGTCTCTAAAATTGACAACATAATTGGCCATAAAGCAAATATCAAGAGATACAAAAAATGGAAATAATCCCTTGTAACATATCAGACCACCAGGGCCTAAAGTTAGAATTCAACAATATCAAAAATCACAGAAAGCCTACCAACTCATGGAAATTAAACATCACTCAGTTGAACCACCACTGGGTCAAGGAAGAAATTAAGAAAGATATCAAAATCTTCCTAGAATTTAATGAAAATGAATCCACAATGTACCCAAACTAGTGGGACACAATGAAAGCAGTCTTAAGAGGAAAATTCATAATGCTAGATGCCTATATGAAAAACCTAGAGAAATCCTACACTAGAGAAATAAAAGCTCAGCTGAAAGCCTTTGAACAATTAGAAGCAAACTCACCTAGAAGGAGTAGACAGTAGGAAATAATTAAACTTAGAGCTGAAATCAATACAATTGAAACAAAAAGAACAATACAAAGAATCATTGAATCTAAGAGTTGGTTCTTTGAGAAAGCCAACAAGATAGATAAGCCCTTATCCACTAATGAAAAAGCAGAGAGCATCCAGATCAAAAAAATCAGAAATGAAAAGGGGAACATAACAACAGACCCCGAGGAAATCCAGAGAATTATCAGATCATAATTTGAAAATCTGTATTCTACAAAAATGAAAAACCTAGAAGAAATGGATAGCTTTCTGGACAGGTATCATTTACCAAAATTAAATGAAGATCAGATTAATTACCCAAACAGGCCTATAACCCTTAAAGAAATTGACACTGTCATTAAAAGCCTCCCCAAAAATAAAAGCCCTGGTCCAGATGGTTTCAGTGCAGAATTCTTCCAGACATTCAAAGAAGAATTACTACCATTACTCCTCAAACTATTTCACACAGTAGAAACTGAAGGAGTATTGCCAAATTCCTTTTATGAGGCCACAATTACCCTAATACCCAAGCCACTCAAAGACACAACAAAGAAGGAGAACTGCAGACCAATTTCCCTCATGAATATTAATGCGAAAATTCTCAACAAAATTTTGGCAAACCGTATACAACAATATGTAAAAGATATCATCCACCACAACCAAGTAGGCTTCATCCCAGAAATGCAGGGCTGGTTTAACATACGAAAAACTGTAAATGTTATCCATCATATAAACAAACTAAAGGAACAAAACCACATAATCACATCCTTAGATGTGGAAAAAGCCTTTGACAAAATCCAACACTCCCTTATGGTAAAAGCTCTTGAGAGATCAGGAATTCAGGGAAAATACCTAAATATAATAAAGGCGATTTACAAGAAGCTGACAGCCAACATCAAACACAAAAACTCAAAGCAATCTCACTAAAATCAGGAACTAGACAAGGATGGCCTCTCTCCCCTTATCTATTTAATATAGTTCTCGAAGTTTTAGCTAAAGCAATAAGAGAAGGAAAGGAGATTAAGGGGATACAAATTGAGAAAGAAGAAGTGAAACTATCTCTATTTGCAGATGATATGATTGCATACATAAGTGACCCACAAAATACTTCCAAGGAACTTCTATGGCTGATAAATACCCTCAACAATGTAGCAGCATACGAGATTAACTCAAAGAAATCAGTAGCCCTTCTATACACTAAAGATAGGACTGAAAAAGAAATAAAGGAAACACCCTTCATAATAGCTGCAAATAGTATTAAATACCTTGGAGTAAGTATAACCAAAGAAGTAACAGATCTATTTGACAAAAATTTTAAATCACTGAAGAAAGAAATTGAAGAGGATATCAGAAACTGGAAAGTTCTCCCATGGTCCTGGAAAGGTAGGATCAATATAGTAAAACTGGCAAATCTACCAAAAGCAATCTACAGATTCAATGCACTGTACATCAAAATCCCAACACAATATTTTATGGACCTTGAAAGAACAATACTCAATTTCATTTAGAATAACAGGAAATCCAGGATTTCCAAAACAATTTTGCTCAACAAAAGAACCTCAGGAGGCATCACCATCCCTGACTTCAAGTTATACTATAGAGCTACAGTAATAAAAACAGCCTGGTACTGACATAAAAACAGACTTGTGGATCAATGAAATAGAACTGAGGATCAAGACATTAACCCAAAACCTATGAACACCTGATCTTTGACAAAGAGGCCCAAAATATTCAAAGGAAAAAAGATAGTATATTTAACAAATGGTGTTGGCATAGCTGGATGGTAGTGTGTAGAGAAATGCAAATAGATGTGAGCCTGTCACCCTGCACAAAACTCAAATCCAAGTGGATCAAAGACCTCAACATAAACCCAGCCACTTTAAACTTCATAGAAAAGAAAGTGGGAAATACCCTCCAATGAACTGGCACAAGTGACAACTTCCTAAAATATAACACCAGCAGTACAGACACTAAGAAAAACAATCATTAAGTTGTATCTCCTGAAACTGAGAAGCTTCTGTAGAGCCAAAGACACAGTCAATAAGACAAAATGACAGCCTACACAATGGGAAAAGATTTCCACCAACCCTAAAAGTGATAGAGGATTGATCTCTAAGGTATATAAAGAACTCAAGAATCTAGAGCCCAAAACTTTGAATAACCCAATCAAAAAATGAGGTTCAGAACTAAAAAGGGAATTTTCAGCAGAAGAATTACAAATGGCTGAAAGGCATTTGAAAAAGTGCTCATCATCTTTAGCCATCAGAGAAATGCAAATCAAAACAATTTTGAAATACCACCTGACACTTGTCAGATTGGCTAAGATAAAAGACACAGATGACAGTCTATGCTGGAGAGGATGAGGAGCAAGGGGAACACCCCTCCATTGTTGGTGGGAGTGTAAGCTTGTTCAGTCACTCTGGAATGCAGTATGGCAGTTTCTCAGAAAACTGAGAATCAATCTCCTCAAGGACCCAGCAATACCACTTCTGGATGTATACCCTAAAGATGCACAGTCACACTCCAAGGCATTAGCTCAACAATGTTCATAGCCTCATTATTCATAATAACAAGTACCTGCAAACAACCTAGATGCCCCTCAACTGAAGAATGTATTAACAAACTGTGGTACATCTACACAATGGAGTACTACTCAGCAGTAAGAAAAATAATATCCTAAATTTGCAGGCAAATGGATGGATTTGGAGAATATCCTCCTGAGCAAAGCATCACAAACCAGAAAAGATAAGCAGGGATGTACTCACTCATTAGTGGACCTTAAACAAAAAAGGAAAAAGCACAGCATGTCTAAGCTTTAAACCACAACCACTGAACAGCATGGGATCTGAAACTTCTTGGACTGACCCCTTGGATCCTACTCCCCGTAAGGAACACCTGACTCAGTCTTGATGTTGGGGGGAGAAAACTGGATCTGCCAGGAGTGGAGGCTGAACTGACCAATATTGGGACCTTAGGACCTTGGTACCTCCTGCCCATGCTGGGGAGGAGATGGGGAGATGTGGAGAAGAGGGAATGACCTGATGTGGTTGTAGGGGGAAGAGACCTTGGAAAAGGATATACACAGATAGAAAATGTGAATTCTTTATTCATAATAAAAAAATTAGTTACTAAATATGAGTCAGTGCATACCTCCAAACCCAGCACTTAAAAGGCTGAGGTGTGAAGATCTCTAAGTTGCAGGACAACATTGTCTATAGTACGTTGTAGACCAACAAAAGCTACATAGTGAGGCACTATAGTCCTGTAAATTAAGCCCTAAATTCAAACTACATCAAGATACTATATGCAGAAATGCAGAACTTAAGCTCTACATACACTTTCTATAACTGGTTGAAGTTTCTTCCAGGATTTCAAGTCCCCAAATTAAACAGGTTATACAATGATGTATTTTTAAATTTTTGTGTGTATTTACTGTATTAATTTCATTTCTGCTTCTTCTCCTTTCTAGTTTGACTTATCCCAAGTCTACTCATGATTTTCTCATGTTACACACACACACACAAACACAAACCCTGATGAATCCATTTAATGTTGCTCCTATGTCCATGTGTTTAGGTCAGAAAGTTGGCATTAAATATCTATTGGATCAGAGGTTTCAATACTTCATATATCATGCTTTTGTTTTGTTTTGCTACAGTGTATTTTCCATGAGTCTTCTGTATCTGAATCACTAGATCTTAATCAGATGCTTCATCCATTGCTTCAGAATTTGGCAACTATGGCTTATATATCTCCACTTATAACAAGATTCATGGGTATATCTAAAATATGCTGCTGTAAAATGTTAACATAAAGAAGATCCAAGCAGTAAGGTTCCTCTTCCATTTGGCTACAATGAAGAAAGAAAAAAAAATTAGTCTGGGGCAATGGCTCAGTACTTAAGAGGAAAATTTACTTTAGAGGGTGTAAATTTGATTCCCAGCACCCACACCAGGTGGCCCACAACCGCCTGCAATTCAAGTACCAGGGAGTCCTACACCTCTGGCCTCTGCACTTACAACCTGCATTCATATGCACATGTCCACACAGGGACTCATAATTTAAAATGGTGAGAATAAATTTTTAAAAATAAAAGTAAAAGAATAGGGGCTGGATCATAACGTGATAGCAGAGTACTAATACCAAATCCACTGATGGAGAAAGCAGAAGGTGACTACTATAAGGAGGACAGAAAAGATGAGGAGAAAGCAACAGAAAGTAGTAAAGAGGATGATCTCCTAAACCATCTATATTCAGCTCCCACTTCTATTATCTCAGAGGACACCTGACATTCATAGAGAAGGACCGATTAATTAATTTTTTGATTAATTTTATCAACTAAGTATATTTCATGAGACTTAATACTATGTAAACTCCCCACTATTTTCTGTGACCTTAAACTCATATGCCACATTCTAATATGATTGTTGAAGTAAAACTAAGAGATTATAAGTTGAGATCTGTTCTTTCATATTACTATTTGCGAAACACTGCCATCTCAGAATCTAAATCTTCTGGTCCTTTGACTGATGAATATAGCTGTGTTCTTTTCCTACCCTGAAGATTTATTAAATGAGTGGACCTGAACTTTTTCATAAAAAGTTGTTGTACAGTTTTGAAAGCAGAGCAGTATACAACGCTATCAGATGTCACACTTCATATGGCCGCAGCACGTTCTCTGTACCAGGAAGAATGGTTCATATATTAACCAGCCAGAAGTCTATTACAGCAAAACAGACTCAAAGAGAAAAACCTTACAGCCTTTGTAAGTAATGCATTCTTCCCTCTATTCCCTCAGAAAAGTTTAATTGAATGCCTGTCCAGCATCTTTCCTTCTGACAACATTTTCTTGACACTAACACCTAGTGTCTTTACACCTAGGACAGGAAGGAAGGAAAGACGGATACCATTTGAAATGATAGAGACATTTTTTGGCTTACCTTTTTCAGTAACTAGGTTCCTATTGCACCTGAGTAATCATTGATGTGACCCTTTCTATGTGATCCAGCACTGAGAGGTCACATCCTATGCATTAAATTTCATCTCTAATTCTAAAGGATGTGTTAGAAGTTTTAAAGCCATAAGTTTTTAATCTAAAGTAAATGAAAGCATTTGTATTGATCCACTAGAAGGTGTTAGAAAACTGTATGATCCATAGATGCTCTCAGCTAGTCAAAGGTGAGGAAAGGCCAAGCTTTCTCCAGATTCAATCTCCTTAAATCTTTGAAACTTCCCATGGTGGTGATGACAGTTATCTTTGTCCTAAAAGGTCATAATAGTTATTATAAAATGATAGGGTCATTTTAATCTTCAGCCACTATGTTTTGATGATTTTGATGATTCTATGGCTTCGTATGTTTTAAAGATATTTAGCATGTTCTAAAGTGAATGATACAAGTTTAAGAGAAAGAGTTTTGGAGAAATAATGACATTGTTGGAGGTCAGATATCAAATCATTTGTCTTTATTAGCCCTATTGAATATTTTCATCTTAAATATTTTAAAACTCTCAGATACAAACTGACCAAAGAAACAATCACAGTATATGTTTTATAAATCTCACTGGCCTCTCCATGGACTGGTAAAAAGTCATCCCTGGAAGACAACTTTCTGATGAAAAAAACAATGCCTGTAATTTCAGAACTTGGTTGACAGACACAGGATACTTTCAAGTGTGAGGCCAGATCATGCCACAGATAGAGTTAAAAGTTAACTTGAACTCAAACATTCCCTCAGAAGTCTCACTGATAGTTAGTAGAATAAACTTTTATATGGACAAAGTTATTTCTAACCTACTAGTGTGTAGGAGGATTTTCCCCTCCAAATTCCAATGTCCAAACCAATGCTATTGTTTAAGTTTCCCTATTAACCATGATGTAGTTCTTATGCTTTTCTTGTTTATTAAGACATGACTGGGTGTGCTTCATATATGACATCAGCCTTGTAACAGTGTGGATAAAAAAGACAAGGTTCTAAATTTTCCAGTGTTCTCGCTATTGGGCCTTTCCCTTCACTGTTACAACTGAACCAATGAAATACTTGAGCATTGTGATGAGATTAATACCCCAGGCCTGCAAATAACAAGAGAAGCCATGTTTCTATGGGTCTCTTAATGCTTCAGAGAATTTCCCCTGGCTTTCAGAAATACTTGAGAAGGTAATTTCTGCCCCTGAACCTGGGCCCTGATCAACCACTCTGCTGCTGGAGCCCAAACCATTGCCTGCTCAGAACATAGCTGGGAAAGTAGCAGCAGGGGAACAGCTGGGTCCCTTGGTCTTGGGCACAAGCCTTGGAGGTAAGAAACTCAGCTTCAGTCTACACAGAGAAGGACTGGTGTAATAGCAGCAAGGAAGCAGAGGAGTTCCTAAAAGCACAGTTGAGAAGTCAGAGGTCAGAGGATGACTTAGGCCACCTGAACCTGAGCCCTAAGATGGCTTCTTGGCTTCTGTGTAGAGAACAGCCCACCCAGTAAATGGCTGGTGTAATAGCAATGCTATTACAGCCAAGTCGCTGGGCAAACAGCTGAGAAATGAGAGGTTAAAAGGTGACAACTGGCATAACACTGCAACCTCACCAGAACAGCCTACCCTCTGAGCACATAGCTAAGTAAGAGCCTTAAGAGCCCTCAACCAACAATTCACTAGGAGCTGACCAAGAACTAACTAAGAGAGAATTGGGGAAAACAATGGGCAGATGGCGGTGCAAGAATATATACAGCAATACAAAGATCAACAAGACACCAACAGAAGAAGCAAGTAGCTCTACAGCTTCAAGACCTGAACATAACGACAATGAGGGAACAGAAGAAAATAACCTTAAAAACAGCTTTATGAAACTAATAGAAGCCTTAAAAGAAGATATAAAAATTCCCTTAAAGAAATAGAAGAAAATACAGGCAGAAAATTAGAAGAAAAAAATGAAGCCCTGAAAGAAAATAGAGAGAGCCAAGAAAAAGAAAACAAACAGGTGAAAGCAATTTGCCAATAGTTAAAAACTGAAATAGAAGCAATAAAGTAGGCACAAACCAAGACAAAACTAGAAATAGAAAACCTGAAAAAATGACCTAGACATACAGATTCAAGCATAATCAACAGGATTCAAGAGATGGAAAAGAGAATCTCTGGGGTGGAAGAATCAATGGTGGTAATAGAACAGAGAAATAAGGAGTCTAACAGAGGTTATGATGCTAATGAATTTAATAGATATTTAAGAAGCTTCCACCCAAATGCTCAGGAATATACATATTTCTCAGCTTCTCATGGACTGTCTCTAAAATTGACAACATAATTGGACACAAAGCAAATATCAACAGATTAAAAAATAGAAATAATCCCTTGTATCATACCAGGGCCTAAAGTTATACCTCAGCAATATCAAAAATCACAGAAAGCCTACTAACACCTGGAAACTAAATATCACTCAGTTGAACCATCACTGGGTCAATAAAGAAATTAAAAAAGAAATCAAAGTCTTCCTAGAATTTAATGAAAATGAATCCACAATGTACTCAAAATTGTGGGACACAAGGAAAACAGTCTTAAGAGGAAAATTCATAGTGCTAGATGCCTATATGAAAAACCTTGAGAAATCTCACACTAGAGAACTAACAGCTCAACTGAAAGTCTTAGAACAATTAGAAGGAAACTCACCTAGAAGGAGTAGACAGTAGGAAATAATTAAACTTAGAGCTGAAATCAATACAATTGAAACAAAAAAGAACAATACAAAGAATCAATGAATCAAAGATTGGTTCTTTGAGAAAGTCAACAAGATAAATAAGCACTTATCCCAACTAATCAAAAAGCAGAGAGACAGTATCCAAATCAACAAAATCAGAAGTGAAAAGGGTAATAGGGTAATTGTGGCCTCATAAAAGGAATTTGGCAGTATTCCTTCAATTTCTACTGTGTGAAATAGTTTGAGGAGTAATGGTATACCCAAGCCACTCAAAGACACAACAAAGAAGGAGAATTACAGACCAATTTCCTTCATGAATATTGATGCTAAAATCCTCAACAAAATTTTAGCAAACCGTATACAACAATATATAAAAATTATCAACCACCATGACCAAGTAGGATTCATCCCAGAAATGCAGGGATGGTTCAATATACGAAAAACCGTAAATGTCATCCATCATATAAACAAACTAAAGAGAAAAAACCACATGATCATATTCTTAGATGCTGAAAAAGCCTTTGACAAAATCCAACACTCCTTTATGATAAAAGCTCTGGAGGGATCAAAAATACAGGGACAATATCACAATATAATAAAGATGATTTACAAGAAGTCGACAGCCAACATTAAACGCAATGGAGAAAAACTCAAAGCAATCCCACTAAAATCAGGAACTAGACAAGGCTGTCCTCTCACCCCTTGCCTATTCAATACAGTTCTCAAAGTTTTAGCTAAAGCATTAAGAAAACGAAAGGAGATTAAAGGTATACAAAATGGAAAAGAAGAAGTGAAACTATCTCTACTTGCAGATGATATGATTGTATACATAAGTGACACACAAAATTTTACCAAGGAACTTCTACAGCTGATAAACACTTTTAGCAATGTAGCAGGATACAAGATTAACTCAAAGAAATCAGTCACCTTTCTACACACTAAAGATAAAAGGGCTGAAAAAGAAATAAGGGAAGCATCTACCTTTATAATATCTGCAAATAACATTAAATACCATTGAGTAACTATAACCAAAGAAGTAACAGAACTATTTGACAAAAATTTCAAATCACTGAAGAAAGAAATTGAAGAGGATATCAGAAAATGGAAAGTTCTCCCATGTTCCTGGATAGGTAGGATCAACATAGTAAAACTGGCAATTCCACCAAAAGCAATCTACGCATTCAATGAACTGCCCATCAAAATCCCAACACAATATTTTTTAGACCTTGAAAGAACAATACTCAATTTCATTTGGAATAACTGGAAATCCAGGATTGCCAAAACAGTTTTACTCAACAAAAGAACCTCAGGAGTTCATCCCTTACTTCAAGTAATACTATAGAGCAACACTAATAAAAACAGCTGGTACTGGCATAAAAACAGATTTGTGGATCAATGGAATAGAATTGAGGATCCAGTCATTAACCCACACACCTATGAACACCTGACCTTCAACAAAGAGGCCCAATATATTCAATGGAAAAAAGATAGTACCTTTAACAAATGGTGTTGGCATAGCTGGGTGGTAATGTGTAGAAAAATACAAATAGATCCAAGCCTGTCACCCTGCGCAAAACTCAAATACAATTGGATGAAACACCTCAACATAAACCTAGCCACTCTGAACCTGATAGAAAAGAAAGTGAGAAATACCCTCCAATGCATTGGCACAGGTGACCACTTCTTAAATATAACACCAGTAGCACAGACACTAAGAACAACAATCAGTAAGTGGGACCTCCTGAAACTGAGAAGCTTCTGTTAAAGCCAAGGATACAGTCCATAAGACAAAATGGCAGCCTACAGAATGGAAAAAGATTTCCACCAACCCTATAAGTGACAGAGGACTAATTTCTAAAATACATGGAGAATTCGAGAAACTAGAGCTCAAAACCTTGAATAACCCAATCAAAAAGTGGGGTTCAGAACTAAAAAGGAAATTCTCAGTAGAAGAATTACAAATGGCTGAAAGGCTCTATGAGATACCACCTGACACCTGTCAGATTGGCTAAGATAAAAGACACAGATGACAGCCTATGCTGGAGAGGATGCAGAGCAAAGGGAACACTCCTCCATTGTTGGTGGGAGTGTAAGCTTGTTCAGCCACTCTGGAATGCAGTTTTGTGATTTCTCAGAAAACTGGAAATCAATCTCCCCAAGGATCCAGCAATACCACTACTGGGCATATACTCTAAAGATGCACATTCACACTTCAAAGGCATTAGCTCAACTATGTTCATAGCAGCATTATTTGTAATAGCCACAACCTGGAAACAACCTAGATGTCCCTCAATTGAAGAATGGGTTAATAAACTGTGGTACATTTTTACAATGGAGTACTATTCCGGGGTAAAAAAAAAAAAAATAATATCCTAAAATTTGCAGGCAAATGGATGGATTTAGAGAATATTCTTCTAAGCGAGGTATCACAAACCCAGAAAGATAAGCAGGGGATGTACTCACTTATTAGTGAACTTTAAACAAAAAGCTAAGAATGTCCAAGCTGCAAACCACAACCACTGAACAGATTGAGATCTGAAGCACCTTGGACCAGCACCTTGGAGCCTATTCCCTCTAGAGAAAATCCTGACCCAGTCTTGATGTTGGGATGAGGAAAGTGGATCTGCCTGGAGTGGATGCTGAACTAAGCGATCTTAGGACCTTGGGACCTTGGGACCTCCTGCCCTTACTGTGGAGGAGATAAAGTGATGGGGAGAAGAGTGAGTGACAGGGAGGGGCGGCAGGGGGAAGGGAGGCTGAACAAGGGGATACATGTATAAAAAATTTGATTCTATTCATAAATAAATAAATAATAAAGTAAAAAAGAAGAAATTTATAGCATGCTATACAGCATTTAGAACAAAGTAGCACATTCATAATGCTTTTTCTGTATTAATACAGCAATGAAACTAGACCTTTAGAATAAATTTGGTTATCTATTTTGTATAATTTATAGCAAAGAATTACCTTTTTTATCTAATCCCAGGTTTTACAGTTTCATTCAGATGCTAAGAAGAATTAAATGTAGATTAGCTAAAGTTCTGGCCTACAACAACCTTTAGATGTCTGTGTTTAATGATTGAATAAATAATTTTTATTTACCTGATGGGCTAGATCCTGAACCAAAGAAAAAATATTTCATAAGATTAAATGGAAGAGTTATAGTCATAATACTTCAAATAAAAGTGAGGTAAGGAAAAAAAGAATTGTTCAACATCCTTAACTATCAGGAAAGTGCAAATCATGATTCTGAGATTCCATCTTATATATATCTGAATGGCTAAGATAAAAAATACTGATGATAACTTATGTTGGAGAGAATGTGGGATAAGAGGAACACTCCTTCCCTGCTGTTGGGTGTGTAAATTAGTACAATTATTTGGAAGTTGTACAGAGGTTTCTAAGAAAATTGGGAATTAATCTACCTCAAGATCTAGCTATAACAAACTTGGGCGTATTTTCAAAGGTTGCTCAATTATACCACAAGGACCTTTGCTAAACTACATTCATGACAGTGTTATTCATAATAGTCAGAAGCTGGAAGCAACCTATATGTCCCTCAACTGAAGAACAGAGAAAATAATGTGGTGTATTTACACAATGGAGTATTATTCAGCTGTTAAAAAAGAAAAAAGAAAAGAAAAAACTGACACTAAAATTTTGCAGGCAAACCTATGAACCTAAAAAAAAAAAAAAAAAAAAAAAATCCCAAGTAAGACAACCCAGACTTAGAAAAACAAACATAGAATTCACTCACTCTGCCAGGAGTGGAGACTGAACTAAGCAATATTGGGGCAGTGGGACCATGGGACTGCCTGCAGCCTGCCCAAGGATGGGATGATGATTTGTGGAGAAGAAAGAATGACCTGATGTAGTGGGAGGGGGAAGGGACCTTGAATAAGGATATACAGGGTTAGAAAGTGTGACTTCTTTGTTAATAATAATAATAATAATAAGGAAAAAAGAATTCACTCACTCATAAGTGGATATTACATGTAAAGTAAAGGATAACCAGGCTACAATTAACAGCTCCAGAGAATATAGGTAGCAAAGGCCCAAAAAGGGACACAGAATTTCCTGGGAAGGGAAAATAAAAGAAATCTTCTTGTAAACTGGAGGATAGAGGCACAGGTTGTGTATTGGGCTTGGGAACATAAGGAATCCAGTTGAGAGGGTTAAGGATAGTTTGGAGGGAGAAAGTAATGAATGAAATATCTTGATGGGGAGAAACCTTTTGCTAGAGAAACACCCTGGAACCCACAAGGAAGATACCAGCTAAGACTCTTAGTAATAGTGGAGCGGGTGCCTAAACTAACCATCTTCTGCATTCAGATTGGTGACTACCATAATTGTCATCACACCAACTTCATCCAGTAACTGATGGAAGCAGATACAGAGATTCACAGCCAAGCACTGGGCCTGTTGAAGAGAGAGAGGAGAGATTGTATGAACCAGGGGTTTTACAGTCATGAAGGGGATGACCTAAGAACTCAAGGACTCTGGACTGATAGATAAGCTAAGGAGCCTACATGACACTAACCTAGACCCTCTGTATGTGTGACAGTTGTGTATATTGATCTGTTTGTGTGACAATCACATATGTTCATGTCTCTGATTCCCACATTAGTCCTAACAGTCTCTCTGACCTCTTTGAAAGTGTAGTAATTACACCAATGACTTGCCCATGGCACAGCTGGAAGCAAGTCACCATGTGATTTGGGGATGCAGGCAAGGGAGGAAGAAGTGATGACTTTCTCCTTGTTCATATTAACTTATCCAAGAAAACTCGGCTGAAATCTCACCATGTCTAAGAAGTACTTGTCACAGCTAATGTAAGAAAAAGATAATACATTCCTATTGTGGTTCCAACAAACCAGTAGGGAAAAGAAAACAATAAAAATATCTAACAATGACCGTTTCCACAGTACATTCAAAGAACAAAGACTTAATCCTGGAGGATCGTTGTTGACCACATAGATCACATTATGCACATTCAGATTTTCAGGTTTTCTTTCTTGTCTCACTATGCAACCCAAGCTCTCTACTATAGTTCCTCATTCTTTTCCGTCAGCTCTGTGAATTCTGGAGTTAAAAGTGTGTGTCATTTATTTTACAGTATCTTAATACAGAGGACAATGCCTTCATTTTTTTTAGATAAATGTATAAGTTAAAGGAAATGAAAATTCTACCATGGTCACACAACTGTGCAAGAGGCAGGACTCAGAAACCATTTAACTGCAAATTAACTCTTGTAAGGTAAGTAGACACTCACTGAAATATGTGGGTCTCCCACTAGATCCACTTTGTAATAAACCATGATAAAATTCTGAATAAAAAGGCATCAATGAAATTTTAATTTTAGAATTTAATTGCTATGTTATATAAACATAAAACTTAAAATCATTTTTCTTATATTAAAATTCAATTTTCAGAAATTTCCTCTAGTTACACATACACACACACACACACACACACACACACACACACACACACACACAAATAGATAGAAAGGCAATCCCTGAAGTGAACACAGTAGCAGAAGAGAATTGTTCTGCCAGGAGAAAAATCAGGGCACCTGAGGTATTTATGCGTATCTACTTCATGCTGAGCAGCACCTTTTCCCCATCCTCTATATTTTGCTGTGTCATTTCAATACTCATTCCTCATTCTCTTTCTCTCTCTCTCCCCCATCTCTCTGCCTCTCATTCCCCTGACGTCCTTCTTAAAATAGGAACATGTCACAGGATAAAGAACACTTGAGAGCTGATGTGACTTCAGTAAACATGACCAATTACAATCCTATAGTTACGAAATAATAAGCTCTTCTGTCCACAATTCCACTGACTATTGATAAATGGAATACATGGTATTTGATGCCACCTTACTGGGGGGGGGGGTAATGAAAGACTTGGAATCTTTCATGATACCATTAGCTATTTTCTGAAGTTTCTAGGTGAGAAGTGAGAGAGAATGCATGCCACATGTACTTCCTGCCGCCTATTCTTCCCAACCCAACCATCACTGTCCTCGGTGGTAGAGAAATACAGTGGCAAGGTTTGGGTAAAGAGCATTTGTTTCTTGATCCAAAAACTGCATGGCAACACTGGAATTTTCCACCTGAGAAAACTTTAAGTTTCCTGTGGTTAATTGCCTCTGAGCTCAAAGACAATTGAGTGTGCTCTAACACTCAGTACTTAGGAGACTTTATAAAAGTGAATTAATGTGTTTGGAAGTCAGTATGTGATTTAGGGTTTCTATTGCTGTGACAAAATACCATGACCAAAAGCAACTTGGAGAGAAGAGTTTATTTCACTCAAAGAAGTGAGGGCAGAAATTCAAGGTAGGGTCCCGAAAGCAAGAACGGATGTATAGGTCATGGAAGAATGCCACATACCAGCTTGATCTTTTATTTTAAAATGTGTCTATTCTTCTTTTATATATTATATCTCTACCACAGTTTAGCCTCCTTGTATTCCTCCTAGACTCCCCTCCTCTCTCCACCAGATCCACTCCTCCTCCATTTCCTTTCAGGAAAGAGCAGACTTTCCACAGATATCAACCAAACATGGGTTAACAAGTTACAATAAGACTAGGCACATTTCCTCATTAAGGCAAACCAATCAGAAAAAAAGGAACTCAAGAGCAGGCATAAGAGTAAGAAATACCCCCACTTCCACTGTCAGAACTCCCAGAAGAACACCAAACTACACAGTCGTAACTTATATGCTCAGACTCGTACACACTCTGTGGTTGTCACTTTAGGCTCTGTGAGCCCCTATGAGCCCTGTGTAGTTGATTTCATGGGCCATGGTCTAGTGGTAACCTCAGCCTTTCTGGTTTCTGCCATTTTTCCTCTCCGTTTTCTGCCAGGTTTCCCACGTTCTGTGGGTCTCTGTCTGCTTCTGCTTCCATCGGTTGCTGGATAAATCCTCTTTGATGATGAGACAATGAGGCTCTTATTTCACACAGGTGGCACTGCCCAGGTGAAGCAGGCCTTCCCACATCAAATATTAACCAAGAAAATGCCCACAGGCTTGCCTACAGCTGGATCATATTGAGGCAGTTTCTCAATTGACTCTAGCTTATGTTATGTTGACAAACAGACAAACAACAACAACAAAAACCTAGCCAGCACAGTCTGAAACTAAGAAATAAACCACAACCAGTCTGGCACCTCTACAGGAAAAATGTGACTTCCAGAGATTATTGGACATATGAAGCACCAGAGCCCTAGTGTCAACCTAGAAAATATCTCAATTGCCCAGAAAATCCCAGGGACAAGGTAGAAGAATGCATATTCACCTCTAAAGAACATACTGCTTTTTACCCTGAAGGTGAAAAGTCAATCATAATGTAATTTGTTAATAAAACAGATACCTGCCAACGTTTCACTTTCCCAACCTACTTCAGAACTGGTTCTGTAAATACAGCCTAAAACTAACTCCACAAATCACACCCTATGTTTATCTTTATATGACTGATCAATACAACTGATGTAATTTCAGAATTCATATACCTAAAAAGAATTACTACTTCAGTCATATCTTATTAGACAAGGGGTTTTATTTTTCTTTCTATCTCCAATATTTTAACATAATGAAATATAGACCAAAATATATTGCTAAATGAATAACAGAATAAATTTATATACATATGAGTGAGTATAAATGCATATATGGCAAGAATACAAGTGTGATAAATCCCTAATGTTCACCCTGGAGCATTGTTCAGCATCATAAGACATTAAGGTCTCTCAAGTACTGAATTCTCACTTTTTATGAGATCTGAATGAGCATTTACCTTGAATATATTAGATATTTTAATAGCCAATAGTTTTCATTAAGTACATTTCATATACTAAAAGTATGGAAAAATCATTAATAATATTGTTTACTCTAGCAGACCTCAACTTATCATAACTGGATTTCATTGCATGCACATTGTGCCTTTACTGCATAACAAAGAACACACTTTGCTGTGGCACTGACAAGGGATGTGAGAAAAAACAGTAGCTCCTTATGAGGGAGGGCCACTAAGATCCCAAGTTCTTATGAACCTCAGGCTAGTGTGTCAACATTTTCTACAAGAACAAAATAAATAAGAGTTCTGCTAGCCAGTTACACAATGCTTACAGTGCTCAAACCTAGAATGTGTCCTAAAGAATGTGACACTATGTTGTATGTCAATTCAGATGTGGTTCCTGTGCCCATGTGTCCCAAAAGAGATCTCAGTAAGAGAGGGTAACAGCTCAGTCATCTGGCCACATTTCATCTGGAATATCTCCCTTACAAGTCTCTCACAATGGTGCTTTAGGATCCAAGACGACAGTAGTCAACTCACCAATTGTATTGCCTTATCCTTATTTATATACCATAAGACAAACTGACTGTCACACTTAATTAACCATGAAAAATAAAAAATTTCTTCAGGACTTTTAAATTCATTGTCAAGAATAAGGGCTCTGAACAAGCCCAATTCCCTGAACACACACACATACACTACAGATGATGGTTTTATTACCTTCTTATGACAATGCTTAAGGACCAGTAAGGGCAAAAGTAGGAGGAAAATGGAAAAACTAAGCTTATTTTCAAATTAATAATGCTTGTTACATGACTAATTATTACAGAAGGTGGGACTGTTCAAATGTTCACCATTTTACACTCTCTACTTATCAAATTCTCTAGACCATAAAAAATATGCTAATTACTCCTGAACAGTGCTTAATAGGGAGATTACATGTACCTCCCTGGAGTGGTGACTGCATAGTCATCAATGGTAGAGTATAGTCATCTTAGTTGTCAGCTTGACTACATATGAAATTCACTAAAACACAAGCACCTACAAACACCTATGAGATAATTTCTTGATTGGATCATGTGAGATGGGAAGACCCAGCCTATATCTGGGACATACTTTCTGGTGGCAATCTACAAAGATGAACATGGAAGACTAAAACTTTTGGTTTTGCCTACTTTCTCTCATTGTCTCTAGAAAGTGCAGTTATGCTATTGCTAAGATAGTCTCTCACTGATATCAGAACCTATTTCTTTGGGATTCAAGTATATACTGAAGACTTGCTAAGATATCCAGTCTCACAGGCTAACAACTACTGAATTTTTTGCCTATTCTCTCTCTGATAGACAGCCATTGTTGGATTAGCCTGTAAGCCACTCCAATAAATTATACATATTATATATATGTATATACATTTATTCTATCCGTTCTGTTTCTTTAGAGAACGCTGACTTACACATTGGGGTACCCACTCTGCTCTCCAGTGTAAATATTTCACTTTTTCAAGTGTTTCCTTTTCTCTGTAAACTTCTTGCTTACTATCCATCCATAAAAAATTTCTTTTGTCATTAAAAAACAGGAACCTGGACCAGAGAAGTCTGACCTCTCTGATTGATCTCCCCCCAACACAGCAAGAACATTGGCTCCTGAGCCATTTACATAAAGAAACTGCCTAGCTTCATTCAATACTATTTATATCCAGAAGTAACTCACTGCTGATGGGGATATTGATCACAGAATGATATCTACCCCCAGACCATGAGCTAGCAGACCAGCCTCACCTATTTTAAAGTTTTTAACTTTATGCCTCTAATGTTAATCTCATCTTACTGTTTAGAATATCACTAAATCTATTGGCACAGTCACCTAGATCTGCTTTCTGTTTCCTTCTCTTTGCTCCACCTCAGAACAGTTCAATGATCAGATTATTATATCATGGGAAAGAGATCAGAAACACCCTGGACTGACTCCTTGGATCCCACTGCCCTTAAAGGAACACCTGACTCACTCTTGAGGGAGCGGGGAGAAAGCTGGATCTGCCAGGAGTGGAGACTGAACTAAGCAATATTGGGTCAGTGGGACCATGGGACTGTCTGCTGCCTGCCCAGGGAGGGGATGGGGAGGTGTGGAGAAGAAAGAATGACCTGATGTAGCAGGAGGGGGAAGGGACCTTGAATAAGGATACACAAGGATAGAAAGTGTGACTTCTTTGTTCATAATAATAATAATAATAATAAAAGAAAATACATGTAAACAAAATGTGCTGCTTTAAGGAATTTTAAGTAGAAACTAACAAAGAGAATATAAACCTAACAATCCTCTGAGAGGAGCCTGCAAAGAAAATATCACTCCTGCCACTAAGTAGCTTAGATCTTTCTTGTAAGCTCACTTGTTAGTGGTTATGGAAAAAGGAGATGAATGTGGAAGCTTATCTCAAATTAACTTTTCCTTAGAAACACATCATGTAAGTTTGTAGAGTCTTCCTTTGTAGGACATTGGCCAGTAATTATTTTTTTTATTATACTATTGAGATTGTAGCTCTGAAAGCTCAGCCTCCTTTGACTTTCTCTCCTTAAACTTCCATTTATTCTCACTAATGAGAATTGCTTCTTACAGTTGAACATAGATCACAAAAGTTTTATATTGATTATAAATGCAATAATTTCTCTGCACAATGCTGTAGATAACAACTGTGGAAACTTATAAAAAAGAACAAGATAGGCTATTTGTCTTTTTCTATATTTATGATGGACAAGTAAAAACACATGATTGTCTTAAGGTGAATAACTTCATTTTAGCAATGATAGCTTCTTTTTTTCCCAAATGATTAAAGGTCTAAATGTAGCTTTTTCCCCAGACTGACATGACTGGTAATTGATAATATCAGATTCTAACTGTAAATTCTCTCATGCATCTTCCACTACACACATACCTCTCCACATAATTACTTTTTCCAAGTACCCTTAACTATAACCGTATTCAATGTCTAATTCATTGATTCATTCAAAGTTACTACATACTTCCAACAACCAGAAGAGTTGAACTGTAGCAAACTTCCTTGAACACCTTCTCTGAATGTGATGTAGCATGTTCAGAAGGAGCAACAACAAACAAAAAAATTGAATTAGTCATTGAGCTACACGCCTGCAATCCTAACCTGTGAATGTTTGAGGCATGAGAAGTCACAGTCCAAGACAACCCGGGCTACATAAACAGAACATGACTCAAATATTTTTTAGAAAATTTTATACAGTAATAGCTTTGAAGAAAGTAGGATCAAAGCACAATGTTTAATGATCTCAGAAAGACAGAAGGACTGAAGACAAAAAAAAAAAAAAAAAAAAACCTGTGTCCTGTGGTCTCTCCAACGTTCTCTCTGCAGTGATTGTGGGAAGAATGCTTCCCTAATGACATGAACCCATGAGTCACAGAGGCCATGGTAGCTAGAGTTACAGAACAGGAGAACAGAGAGAAGCAAAGGAGACGAGGTCAGAACTCTGGAGAGCACAGAGATGTCTTCTTCCATCTGTTGCAAAACTTGTCAGCCTGTTTGCATGGGTGGTAAAACATCGGAGGCTGGAGAAAAGTCACCTACAAGGACTATGAGAATTGGCAATAGATGACATTCATATTGGCACAAAGAACTTCCTCTTACCTCTCTGTTCCCTTGTGCCCTAACCACAATTACTGTTCTTCCTAATCTTATACTAACAGGGTATTTCTCTCTTCAAATCATTATAAGGTACTCAAAAGAAATACAGAATTAAAAGATTTTTATTTAATCTGGTGGTAATTCTAAAAACAATGGCTCTTTCAGGTCAAGTTTTTATTCGGTGAAAACATACGTGAAACATATATATGATTCCATTGTAGTCAAGTGGGAGAAATATCTACAAAAAATAGTTTTAGTATATAGTGTGAATATAAATAAATTTCCAAAATATTATAAAAGTACAGAGGATACTTTAATTTGGCAGCAATGGGTCAAGTGTAGCCCTCAAATAGTGGTCCTATCTGAAGAGTTTAAATCTACCTTGTGCTACTGCAAAGAAATGGTTTTGAGCTCACTACAGGGAGCATCTGACATCAATTTGCTCTCTTGTCATTTATTTGAGACAATATAGATTATACGTATTCATTTAAATATCAATAGAAGCTAGCCATAATTATTACTTTCCTTTGGCCTCTGACACACATATCCACAGAGAAACAAGATTTTATAAAGGGCACTCTGTATACACATCACTTCAAGCCCTTGAAGAAATAAACTTATTAGCTCCAAACCAAGAGTTCGATATCTTGAGAAACTTAAGTGCATTTTACTTTAATTCTTAGCCTGCACATTATATTGAAAAAATGAACTATACTTTGTTGGGGTATTTTTTTCACAGTCATCAGCACAAATTCTGTCAATACTCATTGATTTGTGGCCTAATATGCATGAAACAATGCCTCTATCAAAAAGCAGTACTCTGTGTTAGAGTCTGTTTCACTGCAAGTGAACAGCTAACACAGCTATAGTTAATAATGACTACATCAGAGAGAACACTAATGAAACTGCCTGATGGAGTGCAGAGAAGCCTTTATGAAGCACAACTCCTGTGTGCAATTAATTCCAAGCAGTTAATCCCTATGCCATTCTTCTGTATCCCAGTATGTGTAGATGGGTGAACTGGGAGGGAAAGATGTGTTAAGATTCATGCACTTGGCTTTCTGTGAAAAACTCACTTCTGTTTTTCTATAAGATACTAGACATCCCATGATACTCTTAAAATATTTTCATTTATTCTTTTAGCATTATATATTTTAATCAGATACCTACCCACCAAACACCAGGTCCTCTACTATATTTTAAGATAACTGATAAAGAAAAATAACTTCTTAGGTGAAACACAACTATATCATGATGATCTTAAAGACTGATTACAGCAGCATGACCCTGTGGTGTCTAGGGCAGAGTGGAGTCAGGCAGCTACAAACAGCAAGAATCCCAGATCAAAAGTGGAGTAGAAGCTTATCGGGGCCAAAACCCTGGGCCTCCCGAGGATCTCATCCAAGAGGACAGAGCTACAGTCTCAGATTTGACCTCATGGACAGACCTGCCATGGACCAGAGCTGGGAGAAGCCTTCCCACAGCAATCCCAGGAGGTCACATCACAGACAGCTGAGCCCTGATCAGCTTTCATCACAGATATTGACAAGTCTCTGCCTGCTTTAATCAACAAACTACAAATGACATTGTGTGTTTTCTTTCTTTCTTTCTTTCTTTTTTTCTTTCTTTCTTTTTGTTTTGTTTTATTGAGGTTTTGTTGTTATTCTGATATGGTTTAGATTGGATTTGGGTGGTGTTTTTGGTTTTTGATATTAGTGGTAGTTGTTATTTGGTAGTGGTAGTTTTTGATGATAGTTGTGGTTAATAAGTAGGTGATGGTGTTTATTTTGGTGGTGGGAGGTAAGTGCTGGTGGTGGTGCTGGTGGTGGTGGTGGTGGTGGGTTGAGACAGGATCATATATATTCCAGGCCAGCCTTACACTTTATATGTAGCCAATCTTAAACTTCTAATCCTCCTCTCTTTAACTGCTCAGTGGGGATTAACAAGACCTACCACACATGGTTTGATCCCCAGTACTTCATGCATTCAAGAGAAATGCTCTGCCTACTCTGTAATATCTCTAGCCATGACCTGTGGTTTCTGAGTTATCAAGAGTCCACAAAGTACAGTCAGCTCTCTTATAATCCCCACTGTCTGTATGCCCACAATTGTTACTACTGTTTCCAGCAATAAATAGCCAGAAGTAAAAACTTAGAAATGCCATCAATAGTAAGAATAACAACATGTAACCTTTAGATAGCCAAAGTAGAAAACTAGACTTGTTTATGCTAGAAGCTAATAAGCTAGTAAGAACTCCTATGAATGCAGGAAACAGAATAGCTGCTTAACAATGGACTCAGTGCCCAGATAAGTCTACAAGCAGAATGTAGAAGAACCCATTGACTCCTTTTTTCCCTGGGATGAATGCTTCCTGTTTGGAACCTTCTATTGTAGTTGGTTGTTTTCAGACACATCTCACTATGTAAACAAATATTAAATTATTGATCTTCCAGCCTCAGCCTCACAAATGTTGGAATGACAAGCTAGTGCCATCATGTCCAGCTTCAAGAATAATTTTTAACTATGTCTCCCAATTTGCTAGTCAAGTTAGAAAGACTAAGAGACAGGGGGAGCCACATGCTTCTAATCCCAATAATTTACAGGGGAGAATACAGGAGTCCCCAAATTTTCCACCAGCCTCAGCTGGATAAGTGATCTCAATTTTTTTAAAAACTGAAAAATCATAAGTTGTCACAATCCCTATTTATAGATATGGAAAAAAGCAACTAATAAATGAAGATACAGGTGAATGATTCCATTTCTGCTAAGACCCCACCTGTCCATGCTTCATAAAATTACCTCATGGAAACTGATAGATTCTTAGGTTTTCCACAAATTAAAAAGAAAATGCAATCTTAACTTTTAAAATGTTAGCTCTTCATAATACAAATTAAGTCACAAAAAACATAACAATAAATGTACAGACATTCCCACATCTTAGTTTCTCAATGTGCTTAATAAATTAAGAGGTCTACTGAGATGTTTTGGAAAGCAAACGTCCTTTCCAGCAAGCCTGGCAACCTGAGGTTCATTCCTGTGACTCATGTCATGGAAGGAGAAAAATAACTCCTGTGAGTTTTACACATGTATACACACACACACACACACACACACACACACACACACACACACACATATGCACTCACTGATATTTTTTAAAATGAAAATTAAGGTTATTTTAAACTGTTAGGATTTACCCAAAACTTCAATTTAACTCAATATCTTTTTCCTAAAGCAATTTTCGGTGCAAATTAGCTTTCAAAACAGTACGAGATATCTCCTTTTCACTGAAGTTTATAATTTTTCAAAGCTTTGATTTTTTTTAATACCTTATAAAGAACATTGTCCATTGTTTGTTGTTTTTTAAAATGCTACAATTCTCTGAAGTGAATGACTAAGTAGTGACATTTGTAATATAAATATTCCTTATAAATGTCTTCCTCTGAGAGGGAAAAAAACCCTAAAAATGTACTAAATATATCTCTCCAAGGAAGGGGAGGATATTCATCGTCCTAATGTTAGCAATAACCTCTCTGGAGAGAATGTTGAAAGAATGTCAGCATCTTAAATGTCCTGAACTCAATTAGTTAATTAAAAATATGAGCAAGCAAAGTCTACTGGGGTTAAAGGAAGAACAATTGCTGGCAGTCATTTATCACAGTGCCCTGAGCAAGGATTTCTAGATAGCTGCTTAACAGTGGTAATTCTCATTTAGATTCCCTATTTGAGGCAGCAGGGTGTTATTGATCCCATAGCTGACCTCACTGCTGGCTCAGAGTGACAGTGATAATCTCTCCACAGTTACTGCACTCATCGACAGCTTGAATAATGACTAGAGGACACTAAATATCTAATTTCAAAAAAACCTCTCACTCCATTTCTATCAATGCCTCAGACCTTTTGTGATTTTTAGCTGTACTATTTCCTCTTTAAATAACATATAAAATTTTAAAAAGGGATTCTCATAATGATTGATTGTAGGAGAGAACAGATTTTTTTCTCTAATTTCTTGAATCTACTCTGTCTTTTGGGATAAGAACATAATCTTGGTACCATACTATGCTGAAAGTATGTAATTTGGTTTTAATGATCATAGAATCTTACAGTTAAAAGATTTGGGACTTTCAAAGTGTTGGCACTTAAAGACTTTGGTACCTTTTAAAGTTGGACTACATTGTAATATTAACACTAGGTCTTAGGTACAAAGAGAAGCCATGGTATGACTGTGTTGTGTTGGGTTTTCAAGTTGACAAGGGGTAGACTTGTGATAGCTAATGTTGGTTGTCAATATCTGGGATGAAAAAACCTTGGTTGAGAAATTTTCTGCACGACATTAGCTTGCTGGACATTTTCTTGACTACTAATTGATATCAGAAAGTCTAGCCCACTGTAAAGCAGTGCCATCTGTATGCAGAGCAGTCTGGGCTATATAAGAAAAGAAGCTGAGAATGTGTCTGCAACAAGCCAGTAAGAAGGGTTTCTCACTGGTTTCTACTTCAAGCTTTTGTTTTAAGTTCTTCTCTTAGCTTCACTGGATGAAAGGCTATCGTCTGTAAGATAAGATATATCTTTACTTTCTAATTGCTTTTGGTCCTGGTGTTTATCACAGCAGCAGAAATCAAACTAGAACAAAAGTCTTTATTTGTTGATTCTCAATAACCTTCATCAAAATAATGCTCACATAAAAGAGACATACCCAGGAGGCATGCTCAGGACCTCTGCAATCTTTACTTTTATTTCATTACAGATTAACAGTAAATTATGAGTATCTTCTAGGTTGACTACACAAAATGTTCATTTATCACATAGGAGAAAACATGATTTAATAAGATATTATGTGTTTGCATAGGGTATTGAGGATTGAACAGGATCTTACATTACACAAGTCATTCAAGAATCTCACTGAGCAGTCCTAGCCCCCAAAACTATAATTTTTATGAGAAATATGATGTGAGCCTGAAACCAATGCTTTAGCACTTCTACTGAAAATCACACTACTAAAACATCTGTAAAGGAAGTAGAGAACATAGACAACTACTAGATACTTTGTCTATACTAAATTCAGCCAACCAGATGTTTACCTTCTTAGACCAAACATCTAGATGGTTTTCAGAATTTCTCCCTCTTCTGTTTATGAATGTGAATATGTCTTACCTGATCTTATTTTAACAATGAGTCACATCCCCATAGTATGGAATTCTAAACAGATTAGCTTCCTACCCAATACTTTATCTTCTTTCAGTGTAAATATACATATTTTGAAAGACAAATATCACATTCCCTATGTCTTTCTATTTTAAAGTAAATAAAACCACAGAAAAATGACTGGTTTGTATTTTCCTTGCAACACCTAGCATACCAGGTGCAGTCAATAAACATTAAGGCATCATATAAATCAAACTGTGGTCTGCACTGAAGAATACATTACACTCAAATGCTTTTGCAGCAGGAAGAATTTCAAGGGGAAAAAAAAGCTGATTGATTGGCTCATCCCAAACATTCTTGTGAGTACAAATCTCCTAGGGAAGTTTTAAAAATGTAGAATCTGTTTCAGTGAGAGAGTGTTGGCTGGTACCCAAGGTACTGTGTTTCTATTAGATCCTGTAGTTATACTGAGGTTATAACAAGCAAATATGATATTCAGAAGAGGAAAAGACTAAAGACAAAATTGCTTTCTCTTCAGTTCTAAAATATTTTGATTATAAAGAACATTTCACATATATCTTACTATCAAAAGTATCTCAAAATAAAATGCTGTTTTTAAACAAGCATGAATAATCTAAGCTGTCAAAAAATTAAAATTCTACAAATAGAATCTGCATTTTAAAATTAAAAAGGCAATTAGCCTAGGAAAAGTAAGGGTTGCAAAATATAAATTATGTTGGAGTTAGTAAAGAAAGACAAAAAGGTAAGTCTTAAGCAAAATCTTATCTTCCCCTTCCTATGAAATTTAAACTTTCATATCTACTAACAATGGTCTAAACATTAGTTATATGTTCAACGATATAGAAATAAACTTTACATGTCTCCATGATTCAATAGAGTGTCAGGCTTGATATTCCATCTCTCTCTCTCTCTCTCTCTCTCTCTATATATATATATATATATATATATATATATGTATATATATTTAGAAATTTATAATTTATTAAATTATTTCCTTTGCTGTTCTCCATAAATCATAAATAGGATCTCATGGAGAAAAAGTAAATAAATAAATAAAAAACAAAATTTACTTAGTTAGCCAACACTGAACTACACTCTTAAGAAAAGACTCCCTAGGACTGAAAAATTAATCTGGGATGGGTTCTGACATTGATATTGTCTTTTAATAAGAAAAATGAGCATTTAAGAAACAAGAATATTAATTTATAGTAATATTTATTAGAAAGATGCAAATAATGGAATTCAGAAAATAATAAGAGGTACTGCAAGGGTTCTAAGAGTGATAGTTCATTCTACTAGAAACCTAAATCAGAGGCTGAGCTCAGTGGACCCAGAAAGAAAAGTGGAGACTAGCACATGAATACACTATGGATACAAATTGAATGTGGGAATCTGAAATTAAGATATTTCCAACTCCTCCACTGCCAGTGTACATAGTAAGGAATTCTCGATATTCCTTTCCTTGACTACAAAATAGCTACAAGGATCAGGAGAAGCTTGTGGTGAAACACAGTGCAGTGTCTTTGATGGACATAACTAAGGTCAATATATAACTTCTTAATGAAAAATGCTATTAGTTTGTCCTTTTTCTATGTCTAATATCCAATGTTTTCTCTACTCCTTTTTATACTTCTAATCTAAAGAGTAGAATATTAAGGCTGAGACATGACCTTGAATCTCTCTGAATATTATTATAATTACCAGTGTTCTACTTCATTTATATATTAGGACATTGACTGCTTTAGGACAAAAGCGGGGTTTGTCCATCACTGTGTCTTCCTATTTCTTTTTCCATAGCTTAATACATGGTATTGTAATTAGCACTGGTGGAATTAAGATAATTTAATACTCTTCCCCAAATAATTTCCAAATTTTAATCTCATAAAAATCAAATAGGAATGTAAAAATAAAAATGCTGATTCCCCCAAGTAGATTGGCAAAATAAAAGATCTTCAGTGTTTTATAGTTAAAAAACCTTTTAAAAACTGCCTAACCTAAGGCTATGGTTGTAGATCTTTGCCAGTGAATTCCCCTATTGAGCATGAGCTCTTAGGTCCAATCCTCAGTACTATCAAAATGTTTTTGTATTAGCCAAAGAATCTTCTAACTATAAATGTTATTATTAAAATGTGTTCATTTTAAAATATAAAATGGACATTGTTGATAATCATAGCAGGAACTGGACAGAAACTGATCTTGAGCTTGGGTTTACAGTCATTCTATCTAGGAACATGAATGTACATATTGATCTAGTTGTGGGAATCACTAGTTGAAAAACCCTCATTTAATAAAGAAGTATGAGATCATTGTTGAGTCTCCAAAAATCATAGGCAGAATTGTGATAAAAATTCACTTCATTAAACTTCCATTTCCAAATCTATTTCTATCTTACTTAAACATCTGGATTTCTGAAATTCCAACAATTCATTGCTTGACTTTCTTTCACAAAGAGGACAGATGTGCCTTTCTTGAAATATCATTTTGTCATGCAGAGAGTCCTGATTTTGCATACAACTAAGTGTAAACAAGATGACATCTGTGGACTGCTTATCTCATGGGAAATGAATAAATAATTGTCTTGTTCCCCTAACAGTTCCAGGACCATGCAAGAAAGTAGCCTTCTGCTCTAAATTATCTTCAAGACTCCACAAGTCTTATGTCCTCCAGCATCACTAGCTTACAATTTCTCTGTGACATACTTCATTAACCCAGAAATAAAACTTATATCTGTTCAGTTCCTTAAAGACATGTACCTTCAAAACACTGATAAAACTTTTGAGAAACATCATAAGTGAGAAAGAAAAGACTTGCTTTGTAACAGCGTTGTGATGTTTAGTGTCAACTTAGAATTTCCTAAAAGACAAGCCTCTGGGCTTATCTATGATTGGCATTCTTGTTTTTATGTAGGAAGTTACTGTGGAATCAGTCCAGTAACTTAGGACTCATGGTAGATGTACTGTGGGAGACTAGATTCTTTAACACGGTATTCATTGTGAATGTATGGTGCGAGACTCAAAACAGTAACTCATTGTATATGGACAATGGGAAGCTCATGCCTACTACCTAGCTTTTGTGGTACATGTACTACAATGGAACCATAGTTATATTCAAGTACTCAATGTGCATGTACTCTGGCAAGATGACTCTAATAATCCTAGCACTCATGAGAGGTGAATAACCAAGAACTCATGTTGAGTATACTACAGGAGTCTAATTCTTATAACACTCACTGTAAATGTGCTATACAAGACTCAAAACAGTAAACTGGAATAATTTGTGCATGGACTATGAGATGTTCATGCCTATAACCTAGGACTCAGCTTCCATGTCCTGTGGGAGACTTAAGCCAGTAACCTGGGCTTCATAATGCATATACTGTGGGAAGCTATGAATGTACATTCAAGACTCAAAACAGTAAATCAGCACTCATGGTGCACATTTTGTGGGATGCTCACTCTTATAACTCATCAGTCATGGTTCAATTACTGTATATTACTGTATAAGGCTCACAGATATAGTTCATCATTCAGAGTGCACATAGTGTAGAGATACATGCCTTGAACTCAGCACACAGTTTATGTACTGTGGGAGAGTCACACCAATAACCCCGGATGTGTGCAGTAAACTTACAGTGTGCAACTCAAAATAGTAAGCCAACACTCCTTCTATATTTCTTGTGGGAGACTCATACCTATTGCTGAGAATTCATGGAGCACTAACTGAGTGCAGCTCATACTTATAAGCCATTATATGTTATTCTATAATTATACAGCTGTAATGTACCATTCATGGTGCATGCACTGTGAGAGACACATGTACTGTGGGAAATTAAAAACAATAAGCCTCCGATGCTCATGTTGCATGAACTGTGTGGGGCCTGTGGCTGGTACTCATGGTGCATGTACTATGGAGTCATACCCCAGCACCCATGGTTTATGTACTATGGGAGATTAGCAATTAACTCAGGGTTCTTGATGCAAATACTATTGGAGACTTATGTTTATAAATCAACACTCATTGTAAATTTTTGTGCATATCTACAAACAGTAATCCAGCACTTACATTGCATGTAATATTGGAAGCTCACACCCGTAACCAAGCACTCATGGTGCAAATATTGTAGGAAGCTCACCAAAATAACACATCACTCATGGAACCTATATTCTGAAGATGTACAATTGTAACTCAGTTCTTGTGATTTATATGCTGAAGGAGACTCACATTATAACCCTAGCACTCATGGTACATATACTCAGATGATAATTTTTAATGCAGTACTCATGGTGCATTTACTTGAAGTGGGAAGCTTATGCTTAGATCACAACATTAGTCAATAATGTACTCTGAAGACACATGCCTATAGCAGAGCACTCGAGTGCTTGTACTTACTATGAGAGTCTCTGCTTATAACCCAGAATTTATTGTGAATGTACTGTGCTAGATTCAAAGCAGTAAGCCAGCACTCATGCAGAAGATACTTTGGACATGAAATCTTGTAATGCTGCACTTGTAACCTATGGTTTATGTACTGTTGGAGACTTACACAACTAACCCAGAATCATGGTGCATGTACTGTGTAAGGTTCATATTTGTAACCCAGCACTCGTGGTGACTATACTGTGAAAGACTCAAATCAGTAACCAGCCATGATGGTGCAGTTAATGGATCATATATTGTGTGAGACTTGTGCCTATAACAGAGCACTCAGTATGAATATACTCAAGAGACACACTTAAAACAGAGGACTTACTATACAAGGTCTATAACCTTGCACTCACTGTGAACTTATAGTGCTTGACTCCAAAAGTGATTATGGCCTGTGTGAGGCTCATGCATGAAACTCTAGAGATGCATGATGTAACCAAGCACTCATGCTTTATGGACTGTGGGAGATTCACACCACTTACCCAATGCTAGAATCAATGTACTGTTCATAATTCATAATGAGACAGCACCCACAGTGCATATTCTTTGGGAGTCTCATATCTATAACCTAGGACTTATCATGAATGATAAGCAGTAAATGATTCAGAGCAGTAAGACAGCAGTGATGGTGTCCGTACTGTGGGAGACTCATGCCTATAACCCAGCACTCAACATGTTTGCACTCTGCAGATGCACTCTTGTAGCCCACCACTAATGGTATATATACTGTGGGTGACTCATACAATTAATCCAACATTCATGGTGTATATATTGTGGGAGGCTCATGCCTATCACCCAGCATTTATTGAGAATTTACTGTGCATGACTCACAACAGTAGGCCAGTACTCATAGTGCTTTTAGTGTGCATACCTCATGCCCATAATACAACATTAATGATGCACACATTCTGGAGACTCAGGATTTTAACCTAACACTCATGGTTTATGTACTGTGAGAGACTCACTCTAATAACCAGTACTCATGGTACCTATCCTGTACAAAGATCAGGTTTATGGGCACTCATTGTGAATGTTCTTTGCAAGACTCAAAACAGTAAGTCAGCACTCATGCTCCATTTGCTGTGTGATGTTCATGATTATAACCTAGCACTCAAGGAGAATGTACTGTGTGCAGCTCAAATGTTTAACCTCATGATCTGGAGAAACACACCTAGAACTCAGGACTTATGTTTACATACTGATGGATAGTCATACAATAGACTCAGTACATTTGTCAAAGTTCCATATGTGACTTAAAACATAAAACATATTCAAGTGTCTTATGAATAGATTCAAGCCTATTGAATGTACAGTGCTCAATTACAAACATTAAGACAACCTTCATGGTTTAAAAAGTACCTCTAAAGCATTTCTTTTTTTTCTATTTAATATCAGTTCTTTTTATTATTATTATGAATAAAGAAGTCGCAGTTTTTATCCTTGTATATCCTTATTCAAGGTCCCTTCCCCTTCCCACCACATCAGGTCATTCTCTCTTCCCCACATCTCCCCATCCCCCCACCCCCAACAGGCGATCCCAAGATCCCAAGGTCCGGATATTGCTTAGTTCAGCCCCCACTCCTGGCAAATCCACTTTTCTCCCTGCAACAAACTGAGTCAGGTGTTCCTCTAGGGGGAGTGGGATCCAAGGGGTCAGTCCAAGGTATTTTCGATCTCAAGCTGTTCAATGGTTGTCTCACAGTACTTTTACTGCAAATGCTTCTTAATAAGTATTAGCCTACTAGAGTACATATACCATTAGTGACAGGTTACAAGGATCATCATCTCACAGTACATGTATCATGAGTGCTGGCTTATAAACATGAGCCAATCATAAAACATGCAACATGAATCCTGTGATGCAACACTCAGAGTACATATAGTTAGGAGTCTTGTGCATATTAACAGCACCCCTTGATAATGTTTTCTGAAAAACTCAAAATAGTAAAATGGTACTTTTTGTACATATGACTCTGGGAGGCTAATGTCATAACCTGGTGCTCATTGAAAATGTACTGTTCAAAACTAAAACCAATTAACAACCATGGTATAGTTAAATTGTAGGCCCATGCCAACAACTAAATATTCATTGTGAATATGGTATAAACAATTTGTGGCCATAACCAAGCACTCATAGTGCATGTATTATTGCATGAATTCTAATTGGTATTAAAATAAAAATCTGGAACCAGATGTTGGGGGAAAGCTAAATTACCAGAGAAATAGAGAAACACTCTACAGCCAATTCTCACCTAAATAACTCTTCAACCTGTCTTGACAAATTCTCTAACTCCATCTTCTCTCTACTCAGCTCATCAGGAAGTGGCAGTAAAGCTAAATTCTCTCTCTCTCTCTCTCTCTCTCTCTCTCTCTCTCTCTCTCTGTCTCTCTCTCTCTCTCTTTCTCTCTCTACAGCTATTTTACTTCCTCATTCAACATTTCTAGAGTTAGGATTAAAGGTGCAGGTCAGCACTCCCTGACCTTCATTACTTGGCTCAGTCATGTAATATTTTAGACTATTTATATTGAATATGTATCACCACCATATATCTCCTTCTATGTTAAAAATAAAAATGTTATAGCTAATATAAGAAAAATAGTTTATAATAGGTACAGTAACTGTATATAATACATATAAACAATAATTACATCAGTAATGGCCAGTCCAAAAACAATTAACAAATTCAAAGAAAATATTTTATTATTTATTCTATTTTGGTGAGTTCAAAGGATTGTACCTAGTTCACTCTCTCTCTAACTTCTGTTACCAGCTGAAAACTATGTCTTGATATCCTACAAACTTACACACTTTAACATCTTAGTGAGCTTCATTTCTGAAACTGTAATGAGAAAATTATAAATATAACTATCTCATCTGCAACTGCCACAGAGACACATAAAGAAAGTAATATTAACTAAGTAAATAGAAAGTGCAAGCAAGCAACTTCCAAAGAATGCGAAAAATGACAGAAACAGTTGGCTACCAGGACAATAACCCAAGGTTTCTCTGTAGCACTAGGGCATCCATCCTCAGGTCTACAGGTCTAGCTTATCTGACAGACTTATCTATGAAGCAAGGTATTCTTAAAGACCATCCTTCCTTGTCCTGGCAAGGTTCAACAGTTCTTTTGTGTGTGGGTCCTGCTTGTCCATTTCAAACATCACAACGTCAGCAATAGAGACAAGGGCACTTTCTTGCCCAATGGCTAACTTTTGCCACAAAGAAAGACAACTTCATATGGAGGTTTTTTGAGGTTCATCATCTTCTCTGAAGTAAATTGGTGCTTCCAGGAGCAGATGTGTCTCATTGTCATAAAAATAATAAAAACCTATGATGTTAAAATATCTTAAATGCCATATATTATAGATATCTTAAGTGTTTGAAGATCTTAAAGTATATATCTGTTTGACCTTGAAATATACCTAATATGACTATAAGTTTTATTGTAATATCTAACTAATAATTTCATTTTTATATCCTAGTTAATTGGTAATAATAACTTTCAAGAACATTATACTGTTAGATAAACTGTATAGGTACAATACCTTGAAAAAGTATAGAATATATGTACAGTCACAAGATAATCTCAAATTTGTATCATACACAATTTGTATATAATATACAAAAAGCCCAATCCAATGTAAAATATTTTAAAATAGTAATTGCTTTTGAAAAGTAAATTCAATAACCTGCCCTTATATTCTATCATATTCATATTCTTTTTTGCTCAGAGTAGATTTAATAATCTACTCTTTAATCATATTATATCTGTATCTGTTTTTTCTTTTTTTATTCAAACAAGAACTCTAATTCTAATTTCCCTTATTGAGCTTTCTTTTTTAAATATAACCAATAACAATTTGTAGCCAATGACCCTAAATTATCCATAACCCACTGAAAGACCAAAAACTGCCCACCTCACCTCTTGGGAATGTGGACATCATGTTTTTACATTTACTTCTTGCTGCCTGGGGGAGATGGCATCTTTAGGGGATACTAAGAAGAAAAATTTTGTTAATTGTGAAGTCCTAAAATAAGTAGCTATATTTGTTGTCTGGTCTCTGCATAATGGAAAGTTCAGGGTTTGTCTCAAGTCCTGGACAGAGTAGTGTGAAGCTGATTCATCTCAGCTAGCCACCTCAAAATTGTCCTGAGCAGTTTATATTCCAAAGCTGATCTCTGGTTGGTGTTTGTCAGGCTAATGGTATTGTCATAGTCCATGTGAAATCACTGTTGTGAAGCCCCATCTTTCTTTTGAAGACTTCAAAGCTTACAGTTAGGTATTATCATGGTTCACTACAGAAAACTAATAACATACTCAAACCTAAAACAATTTATAGGAAGATAGATAAATTCTTATTTACAATTAATTAGTACTTTATAAATTATTAATATCATTATAATAAGTTTAATATATATGTTATTCTTATAAACAGATAATGTTTTTACTATTCATGAGGTTAGTAGCAATAGAGTAGTTCCTTAATTTTTGTTTTACTTCTGTCCCATATCAGATGGCAATTCTGATATGATGCAGAAATTTTATATATATATTAATTACATGCTGCTTGACCTATGGCTCAGGCATATTGCTAGCTATCTCTCTTATCTTAACTCAACCCATTTTCATTGATCTGCCTTGCCTCCTGGCCTGTAGCTTACCTGTACTCATACATCTTCCTTCTCAGATGGCTGAATGAAGTCTCTTGAGATTACTTTTTCATATTTTTTAAACAAGCATGTTTGAAATTAGAGATAGAAAGAGCCACACTTTAACTCAAAAACCAGCTTTAATTCATAATTAAACTGGGATTTCAACTTTATTTAGAAATTAAGATATATATAGTAGATGTTAGGCAGTGAAATTTTACCCTATAGAGTATATTGGTACCAATAGGTCAGATGTTATTTTGAGCCTTGAATTACTTTTGTAAAGGATTCAGCTTTCTTTTCTGTTTTTTTTTTTTTTTTTCGATTCTACCTCATGCATTTAAGCCTACCATTTGGCATAAATCCATCATGTGCTCACTGTATAGTGATTTCTTTTCTACATATGCTTAATCTCCCTCTCTAAGAAGAGGGTCCCAAGAGATTTTTATGCCTCTGTCTCTGCTCCTTTGTTCTATTATTTTAGTTCATTCTTCCACCATGTTTTATACTGTAACTGCAGGCCAGCCTCCAAACAGCAATAACTGTATTTGTCAAGTCTTTAGGGATTATTTGGTTACATTTTGACCAGGAATTTAACATTTGTTTTACAAATTGTAAGTGTATACCATAGGTAAAGATTGCTTCCTTGATTCTCCTTAAATCTAATATTTGTATCAGAGCCCAACTAATTTTTGTACAATTTTTATCATTTTGCAATTTCTTTTAAGTTACTGGATATACTAATGTTAGCTGTTTGAAAGCCTTAGGCTGTTTTTATATAATGTTATAAGACAATTTTAAGATTGGTTCTTTAAATTCCTTTGTCTGGGTCTGAATATCGCTGTGTTCTCATTTAAGAGGCTAAATCCCAACACAGGGAAAGACCGGGAGTGGTGACATATGACTTTAATCCCATAACTCCAGAGGCAGATCTTTCTGTGTTTCTGTGAGTTTAAGGCTAACTACCAAATAGTAGTAGCTCATGCCTCATCACCTGGACGTGATACAGCTTGGCAAAAAAAGTATTTAAGTCAGGCATAGGAAGGCAGATGAGGCATTAGAAGAGATGAACAAGACTGAGGAAGCTGGAAGATAGCTGGGTGAGATTTGACTTTGGTGCTTACTCTCTTTGATATTTCAGCCTCTCCCTGATATCTGAGTTTCTTTTAATACAACCAGGATTTGAGCAACATGACTAGCTCTCACTAAGGCTGAAAGCTAACTATTAACAGAAAATCTAGCCTGACAGAAGTTACTCTGGACACATATTGCTCTGGCACACAAGCAACTTTTTTGAAAATTTATGCCCCAAAATTTAAAGGCCAAATATTGCAGATATTCTAGTGAGCATATAAAGGAAACCCAGAGCCAAATATTCAGGGAAATACTGGAGTATCAGAGAGATGAAACAGACCACAGCCAATTCTCCTCACCCAGCCAACTTCTCAAGTAGAACAGAATAAATGTTATCTTCAAGAATCCTCAGCCTAGCTGGTTGCTTCTTCACAATGCCTGAGTGTCTGCCTCCTACTACCATAAATATCTTCCCTGTACAGTTGTTTAACTTCTGGGTTCAACTTTGCATCATAATTTTAGAGTTAAAATTAAAGCTATGAGCTACTACTGCTTGGCTTTAGGCTTGGAAGTCACAGAAATAGAGAAAAAAAATCTGTCTCCTGAGTGATGATATTAAAGGCCTGGGTCACCAGTTGGTCATTTACTGTGATGGGATTAAATACACAAGTCACCACTCTCTGACTTTTATGGTTTCACTACGGGCTTATTTTTTGATGTTATTATTAATATTCTCTGATATTCCATTATTTTTAAAGAGATTAAATATACAATATACCACCACACCAGCAAGAATGCTGAAAATATACTGTGGGAAGCTCATACTTATAACACAGCACTCATTGTTAATTACTGCGTGAGTCTCAAAACAGTAAGCCAGCACTCAACAGTGTATACAATGTGTGAGGTTTCTTCCGGTAACCCAGAACTCCCTGTGCATATAATTAGAAGATAAGGGTCTATAATATAATACTTATGGAGCATATATTTACAGTATAAAGCTTATACCTATAACACAGCACTCACTGTTTATGTACTTGGGAGACACAGGCCTAAAACAAGCATATTTGCTTGCACTTACTGTATAATGTTCCTTTGTATAACCCAGCACCTATTGTGAATGTAATGTGCTAGATTCAATACTATGTGCCAGCAATTGTGGTACACATACTTTTGATGTGTATGCTGATAATTCAAAACTCATGGCTTATATATTGTCAGAGATGTATGCAACTAACCCAGCACTTATGGTGCATGTATTGCAGGAGCTTCACATTTATGAGTCAGCATTTTTGTGTTGTAAGAGGTTCAACCCTATAACATCATTTATGGTGCATATATTCTGTAAATGAAGGCTTGTAACCCAATATATGTTTAATATATTATGTGATGCTCACACTACTAACACAGCAATTCTTGTGCTTGTACTATACAAGACCAATGCTCATAACCAAACCCATTGTAAATGTACTGTGTGAGATTCAAAACAGTAAGCCAGTACTCATGGTGCATATCATGTCTGAGGCTCATGTCTAAAATCATGTCTATAATTTAGCACTCATTATGAATGAACTTGGGTGATGCATGTTTATAACAGAGCACTTATGCTTGTGTATACTATGTGAGTCTCGTGCCTGTATTCCTGTACTTATTGTGTGAAGGCACAATCTGTACTACAAACATTCATGGTGTACCTATACTAGACATGAATTAGTAGAGCTCAGGACTTAGGGTTTATGTACTATAGGATACACAAACCAGTAACCCAGAAAAATTCAATCAATATGACTCAAACAGTATAACAGCATTCATTGTGCCATTACTTAAAGAGGCTCATGCATTGACTACTAATATACAGGACTAGATTATAACAAGTATGCCAGAACTAATGGTGCATGTACTGCCAGACACTCAGACCTACTCATGTTTTGTGTACCCTGGGAGATTCACACCACTAACACAGTCACTTATGTCAATGTACTATACATGACCTTATACAATAAGATAGCACTCATGATGCCCATATTGTGTGAGCTCATACCTATAATCCAGCATTCATTGTGAATGTACAACTAGATTACAAACAGTAAGCCGATAGGTATGGTATGAGTACTAAGGGACACTCCTGTTTATAGCACATTGTGAATGTACTATGTGTAATTCAAAACAGTTATCCAGCACCCATGGTACATTTACTGTTGGAACCTTGTATATTTAACACATCACTCATTGTGCATTAACTCTGTGTTACATACATTGAATTCAGAATTTATGCTTTATGTACTATGAGATACTGGTACCATTAACCCAGAATCATGGTGCATGTACTGTGGGAAGCTCATGTTTATAACCCAGCACTGATTGTAAATTCACTCTGAGAGTCTTGCACCTATAACCTAACACTCATGGAGCATGTGTTGATTGAGACTCAAGCCTGTACCCTAGTGCTCAAGATGTATATACTCTGAAGGTTCATACAAGTAGTGCAGCATTAATTGTGCAAATAATGCTGTAAGCTATTGCCAATAGCCCAACATTTATTATGAATATACTATGCAAGATTCTAAACAGTAAGCCAGTACTCACAATGAATATAATGTGGGAGGCTCAGGCATACAACCATTCATTTGTGGTTTATATACTGTGGTAGACTGACAGTTGAATAGCAGTTTCCACAGTACATGCATTTCAGGATGCTTACAACTAAAACTCAAAATTTATAGAGCATGTATTGTGTGAGTCTCATGCCTGTACCACAAAATGGTACCTGTATTCTGAGGATGCACACTTGTAACACAACACTCATGGTGCAACTCCTATGAAAAGCTCAAGAGGCTCATTTCTATAACCATTCATTGGGAATTTACTATGTGGGATTCCTCAAAGTAATCCAAAACTCATGGTGCAGGTACTGTAATGGTTTCATGCATATAGCACAACACTCATGGTGCAAATACTCTGGCGATGCGTGCCTGTTACCAAGCACTCATGTTTTATGTACTATTAGAGACTCACACCACTAACCCATCAGGAAAGTTACAGGTTATGTAAGAGGCTTGTGTTTATAAACAGCACTTATTGTAAACATACTGTATGTGACCGAAAATAGTAAGCCGACACCCATACTACAATTACTGGGAAAAGCTCATGTCTATATCCAGCACTGATGAAGCATAATTCTTATGAGTCCCATACCTATAATCCAGCAATAACAAAATAAAGGTAGATCAAAGGAATACAAGTTGAAATGGAAAAAGTAAACATATCATTATTCACAGGTAAGACAATAGTATACATACGTGACCCCAAAAGCTCTGCCAGAACACCTATAGCTGAAGTGGATGGATATAAGATTAACTTTAAAAAATTTAGTAGCCCTCCCATATTCAAACAACAAATGGGTAGTAAAAGAAATCACAGGGAAAATGACACCATCATAGCCACAAATAATAAAAAAAAAAAAATCTTCGGGTAACTGCAAGCAAGCAAGTGAAAGACCAGTCTGACAAGAACTTCAAGTGTTTGAAGAAAGAAATAGGAGAAGATATCTAAAAATAAAAAGATCTTCCATGTTAATGGATCAGTATGATGAACATCATAAAAATGGTCATCTTACCAAAAGCAATCTACAGATTCAATGCAATCCACATTAAATCCCAATACAATACAATTCTTCACAGACCTTAAAAGAAATACCTAAAAAAAAAATCCTGTATGATAAAGGAACTTCCTAAGGTATCACCAGCCCTGATTTCAAGGTCTACTACAGTCATATTTTTTTAAAAGTGCATAGTACTTGCATAAAAATAGACAAAATGATAAAAGGAATTGAATGGAAGACACAAACATAAGTCCACATACCTCAGGACACCTTATTTTCACAAGGAATTCAAAATTATACAATGGAGAAAAGACAGCATGTTCAACAAATGTTGCTGGCATAACTGGATGTCAGCATGTAGAAGAATGCAAATAAATTTATATTTATAACTCTGCAAAAAACTCAAGTTCAAGTGGATTAAAGACCTCAAGATAAATCCAGTTACACTGAACTAATAGAAGAGAAACTGGGAAATAGCTCTAAACACATTGGCACTGGGGACAACTTCCTGAATAGAACACCTATAACACAGACACTAGGTGTAGTAGAATTGGCCCACAGGGTCAAGAAAATTAGTTCAAACCAGTCCCAAAGCATGCACATAACCTGGAGTCTGCCTCAGAGCCTAGCAGCAGGTGCTATCAGAGGTCCTGGTCATGCTCAGCCAAAGAGGAGAGACCCCAAAATGTCACCAGAGCTGGACACAGCCTGGCCACTGAGAGGAGAGGATATAAGCTCTTCCCATTGTTGAGTAAAGGAGTCAAACTTTTGCTTTTCACCTGACTCCCAGGGTCTGTATCATTGTCCCTACATCTTCTCACCTCCTCCCCTGGGGGAACTATTAGGATACAGCAATATCTGGCACCTAAACAGGGATCTGATCATTTTCCTCTCCTCACTCATGATGCTGGACAGAAACCCCAAGATGGTGTACTTTAGTGAGAAGGCCTCTCAGTGTCTTTCTGTCTCTTTGACACGTGAGCATTGGAACCCCCATTTCTTTTCTTCTCTTATGTTGACTGTTATGTTTGCCCATCTAGTTAAGGAGGTATGTTTTCCTCCTTTTGGTTCAACCAACAGGAGCTGACCCCCACCCCCAAGCGGTGGAACCAACACTTGGCTCCCAAATATCATACCTCATCCAGAAACATTGTGTGAATAGACAGCCATGTCCTACAAGGCACAAGAAATAAAGGTCAAACACAATTTTTCCTTGTTAACTGCTATCTTGTCTCTGACTGTTGCTTGCCTGCTGTCTTTCTCTCTCTTAAAAATGGGTAATCTCTTTAGCACCTCTAGCCATTCCATGACTGATCTCTCTATGGCCTATGATAATGAGGAGAAATAAGTTCAAGCCCCTCAAAATGTGTCAAGGAGAATGAAGCTGTCATTAAGATGGCATTTGCTTGGTATGTACTCACTCATAAGTAGATTTTAGACACAAATTAAAGAATATCCAAGATGCAAACCACAACCCCTGAAGAGCTATGTCACAGAAGGAACTTAAGAGACATCCAGGTATCCCCCCTGATAAGGGGAAATAGGGAAGCTCTCCTGAGTAAATTGGAATTATAATGTGGAGTGATCAAAGGGAGATGGGAACAAATAATAAGAGAAGGAGATACTTGAGTGAGAGGAGCAACAGAGAGGGAGAAAAATGCATGTCTTGAAAGAGGGAGCCACTGTAGGGTTAGAAACCTATTGCTAAAGAACCCTCCGAGACCAAGATGTCCTGGGGTAGGACTCCAAGCAATAGTGGAGAATGTGCCTAAACAGGACTTCCCCTATAATCAAATAAATGACTCCCCTAATTGTCATTATAGACTCTTCATCCATCAGAAGCAGAGGTTGAACTTCTGGTCCAGCAGAAGAGAGAATGAGTGGAGTGTATAATGAGCAAAGGAATCAGAAACATGAGGAGAAGATTAATAGAAATGGCTGACTAGAGCTATTGGGAGCTCACTGACTCAGAAACAATCACTGAGGAACCTTCAAAGAAAGTAATTAAACCCTCCAAAGGTAGATAACTATCAAATAGTATGGGCAGTTTGTGGAGCCTCTTGCAGTAAGATCAGAGTATGTTCTTGGTATATGAATCTTGGAGCCTGTTGCCTACAGAGGAAAAACTAACTCAGCCTTAATACTGGGAAGAGGGACTTGGACTTACCTCAGTTGAATATACCAGACTGATCTGACCCACCTTGAGATTTCTTGCCCTTCTTTGGGAATCAGTGAGGGGGTGGGGTAAGGGAAGAGTGAGGGATGACTTGGAAAGACTGGAAGGAGGGAAGGAAGGGGAAGCAGCAGTAAATATGGAAAAAACTTTTTAAATAAAAAACTTTTTAAAAAGCAATTTATCACATAAAACAACCTCAAAATAAATCCCATGTGCTGCTACTCCCTCTGCTTTACCCCCACCATAGGAGGCCATGCCTTCTCTGTTGTACTCTTGGGGTGATCTCTCCTGATAACAGCTTGTCTCAGGAGGTGGCTACAACCCTCACAGCCTGCAGCACTGTCAGTCCATAGACCCACAGAAATCTTCCCAGTAAATTTGGACTCAAATGCCACTGTTCAGCCCTGGATTCCTACCCTCATAGCTGAACCCTCCCTCATCTGGAAGGCAGCTAATGAGTTGGCCCTGATTTGCCTTACTTTGAACAGGTACTCAATCAGTGGGCACTGCAGGTGTTCAAAGTTGTGCTGGAGCAGCCTGCCTTTCTTAATTGGAAATTGGCCTATGATGATCAGGCAGAATCCCAGGCCCAGATGGAAAGCTTTCTTAGTGTCCTAGTGACCTATGATATGCTCACAGGGTAGGAGGAATATGTTCATCCTGAAAACCAGGCACAAATTAACCCTCAAGCCTACTACCACCAGGTTATTGAACTTGCCTTCAAGGCTCTTAAAGCATGCACTCTGTGAGACCCTTTAATTTATTTCTGCAACCTCCTTTAGCTACCAGGAGAGCTCTTCACTGATTTTCTGGCTCATGTTAATGAGATAGTAAAACGCAGAGTAGATGCAGGCCTTGCCAGAAAAATATTAATAAACAATTCATTTTAGAATGGCTTAATGCCCCAACAACAGTATAGTCATAGTCACAGTGGTCTGCAATGAGGACACTCACAAATGGGTACTTGCCACCAGAGATCCTGCCCCAGCATCAATCCCACTGCTACTTTTAAGAATTCCTTGAATTCTGTCCTTGCAGATAGGCAGGGTGCTATTGACAACTGCAAGGGTCTCTGGGTAGATAAAACTTGCTCGAGATGCAGCAAGCCAGGCCATCTGCAGCTTGACTGCCCCTGAGCCAAACCTTGAACCCAATGCCTCAGATGCAATAAAGAATTTCATTGAGCAAAGGATTTCAGATCATAGCCTGCCATCTGCCAAAGCACCAGCCCCTTTAAACTCCAGGCAGGGCACTCCTCAGCCCTACCAGTAAGAGAAGCCTCTGGTAATTCAAAAATCTATCACACAATGCCCATTTTTTTCACACTCCTCAATGATGACTGTCTATCCTGTCAGAGGCTTAGTGGAAACAGGTGTAGACACAACCATTTTAATTAAGACTGAGGTGCTTCACTTCCCTCAATAGAAGTTTAAACTTGCCTCTCTCCATCAGTGGTATGGGAAGCCAACAAGAGTGACCACCCATTCAGTCTATTGAAAGGATCCTGATGGCTATTGGGAAGCTATTCACCTTATTATTTTCATTGTACCTGTGAGGCAGAGATATTTTGAAGGATATGGATGTTATTCTAAGTACAGATGACAGGGACTTTCTAAGTACAGATGACTTATTCTAAGTACAGATGGCATGGAGGTCCTTGTGATCGGTGACCCTGAACTATATTTGCATCCTCAAATCTAAGGGCCACTGTCTCTACAAAACCCACCACAATCAAGACCCCTAGTCTCATTCTATGTACATGGGTCACAGATCAAAAAGTATGGGTGGAACAGTGGCCTATAATTGAACCCAAGCTTTGAATCTTAAACGATTTAGTTGCATAATAACTGAAAGTAGGACACATAGAACCATCCGCAAGTAAATATAAAACCCCTACTTATGTTGTTCCCAGAGATCAGGACACTATCGCCTCCTGCAGGGTCTTCGTGTAGTTAGTGATCAGATGGAAAAATGGGGTCCACAAAACCATCCCCATCCTAGCACTATCCCTCCATCTTATTATATATTAGTTTTATATATTAAGGACTGCTTTTTCAAATTCTTCTGGCACCACAGGATAGAGATAATTTTGCCTTTACTACATGGGAACAAAATATGCATAAACTTAAACAGAGGTATCAGTGAACTGTTTTGCCACAAAGAGTGAAGAACAGTCCTATGATATGCCAATAGTATGTCTCCCAAACATTAATTAATGTCCCCAAAGGATGTTCTTCTGCTCCAATATATGAATGATCTCCTCCTTGCACATTCAAATGCAACCTACTTACAGGGTATTACAAAAGAGGTCTTAAACAGTCTTGCATCATTGAATCTGATTGTTGCACAAGACAAAGTCCAAGTAGTACCCCCTTTTGCCTTTTTTGGAGTTCTTCATTATGAGACAGATTTGCCCTCTCTCCTTTAAGTTGAAAGTTAGAGACTCATATTCATTCTCAGAACTACAATGATTATGTGGCATAGTTAATTATCTTTCTTACCCATCTCTTACCAAAAGATGAGAAACCCCTTTTTATTGCACAAATCCTAATTGGTATTAATACTAAAATCCAGATATCAGAGAAAAGCTGAATGATCAGAGAGACAGAGGAACAAGCCACAGTCATTTCTCACCTTTCCAACTCCTCAGCCAAAAGGGAAGGTTCTAACCCCATGAATCCTCAAACTGAATGCCTCTGAGTCCTCAGCTAAAAGGAAAGCATTGAACACTGTCTCATCCTGCCTTATAAACCTTTCTCTGAAGAGAAATATTACTTCCTGATTCAGACTTTCTAGTGCTAGGATTAATGGTATATGTTACCACTCCCTGACCTTTATGGCTAAATCTGTATCTGAATTTGTCATCTGATCTTCAGGCAAACTTTATTAAATGCACAATATGTAACATGTTTTTGGTGTTGGATGTCCCTATCTGTCCTTCCACTAAGGTTAGGCTTGTCCAAGTAGCTAAATTTTTTCCAAAATGTTTTACCATTCAAGCCATGTCCAGTTTGCAATACCTTGATCCCCAAGAGCCCCTATTGGCAATGGACACCCAGGGGATTTAGGGAGTATTGTGGATAGCTGAACTGCTCCTATGAATACACCAAGCACAATATGACCTGTACAAGGTCACCTCTAAGTTTGATCAGTCCTTCCAACTCTGCCTTAAAGCACAAAGACTCGCATGGAAGACCTATGAATGAGATCCAGATAACCTTGCCTTCCCCTTTTCACTAAAGAATACCCAGTCCCCCTGGGAGGATTCTATCTCATCTCAGGAAATTATTGCAGGACTCACATAAACTATTGACAATAAGTTTCCAAAGCAAAGATCATAGCAGAACTCCTCACACTTCCAATAAAGATACAGCCCTATGCTGTCCCCTCTTCCACTTTATTCCTCACACCACCCGAGCCTAACAGATATGACATTCTTATCCAGTGTTCTGGCTCCAAAGATGTTACAAATGTCATCCCTAAACCTGATTCTGTTTAATTAGGTGAGATATTGGCCCTCCTCAGGGTTCTAGGGAAGTGCCAAACCAAGTCCATTAGCATGTTTTATGACAGCCAGTACATTGTACAGGCATTTTATGTGCTGGCCTTTTCTCAAGTTAAAGACTCACTGAACCCCATTTCCAGCAACATGCTGATTATACAAGATGTCATGAATCAAAGAAAAAAGCCTTGGTCACATATTTGATCCCACTCCAAACTGCGAGGAATATTGGCCAAAGAAAATGAGGTTACAGATAACATCAAATTAACTAGGGCTCTTCACCAGCAGTGTTATCTGTCTCTACAAAATTTGAATATACTTCTTCCAGAATTATCAGTTTCCCAAAGTAAACATTTGTCCTAGGCATATGCCATTTATGCCCCTCTTGCCCCCTTAAGACCACTTCAGTGTATAGGGTTAATCCCCAAAACTTTTTGCCTAATGCAGATGGATATCACAAATTATTCTTCTTTTAGTAATATTAAATATGTTTATGTGATAGTGAATACTTGCTCCTCCTTTTTGTATGCACCTTCCCTTTTGGGGGAAAAGACTATTAATGCTATTAAGGCCCTTAAATCAGCCATGTTGGTGCTGGGTATGCCTTGGTCTATAAACTGACAATGGCTCTTCCTATGTCTCTCAACACTTTAATGACTTCCTTGGATCCTGAACAACCTCTCATACTGATGGCCTCCCCTATAACCCTCAGGGACAAGTCATCATGAAAAACCAACAGAACTCTTAAAAAACTCTTAAAAACCAAAGGCAAAAAGGAATTGCACCCCTCCATCTGGCCTAACTAAAGTCCCTTTCCATAGAGATTCAATCCTATCCCTAGTAAGATGGAAAGACCCTATCTTCCTTAAATGGTAGTCACTGGTCTCACTGATGGCTCTAGATGGCTAAAGTACATATATATCACCATTACCCCTTTTACTTGCTCAAAATATAAGGATCTATGGGCTCTGTTTCTCTTGCTTTCCCTATGATATTTACCACCAATTCTTTTCTAAGCCTGCCTTTTGTGGACCTGGTCCTGGTCCTGAAGGGTGCCTGGTCTTTAAAGGAAGCCCTTTGTTCTACCCACCTTGATTTTGTCTTATTTCATTTAATATCTCCATTTTATACTCAGTCTTCAATTGGTCACAAAAACAAAATGACGTTTAAGCCATTTGATTTCTCCTGGATGATCATACATGTTTTGATTGGCAGAATGGTGCTTTTAATCCCTTTCCTTTTTAAGTGTCTCCTGCAGAATATCAGACATAAGTAGGCAGTGGCTAAAGTGACTCTTCAAATTTTAATGAGTCTTAGACATCCTGCTCATAACCCTTCACAGGAGGTTATGTGTAGTGAGATGCAGGTATTACCCAAGGAAGCATTAGTTACCTCCGGGAATCCTAGTAACCTCAAAGATCCAGCCCCCGATGGGGCATGGCCAGGATCAATTGAGACCCAGAACGCCAACTCGTTTGCTTTGTTTGAGTCCTGTTTTCTCTGGGAGTAGACTGAACATCCTGTGGGAAGTTCTTACCCTCCTAGAATTGCATTAAGGATACCTTATATCTGTGAGTGCTTGCTTAACCCTATAATAATATTAATCTTTACATGATAGATTGTATTTTAATAATTCTTGCAATAGTCATGCATGCCTGACTCTCGGGAATTCAAAATGTTATTGCCTAATCCTCTCCAACTGGGCAGTTCTCCAGGAATAGATGTTATTCAAAGGCTGGTAGTCAATGTAGATAAGAGCTTGTTAGTCAAGCCAACCTAAAACAGGCACAGTCCAGTTGCTGAGCCATCCTAAGGCAAGATCAACAAGGTCAGGGCAAATAACTGTGACTCCCACTGGGTGCTTATATAATAGAATAAAAAGAGTAGATATGTAGAAGGACAGGCCCATCGGGTCAATGAAATTGGCTTAAACCAGTTGCCAAGGCATGCACATAATGTTCTTCCTTATGAACAAACCTGGTGTCTGCCTAAAGAACTAAACAACAGGATCTTTCAAAGGTTCTAATCCTGCCTAGCTAATAAGGGGCAACTATGCAAGATCATCAGATCAAGACACAGCCTGGGTGCTGTGCTATATAAGCTTCCCTCCATTGTTGAATAAAGAAGTGAGCCATTTGCTTTTACTTGACTCTATACCTGGGTCTATGTTGTTGGCTCTGTGTCTTCTCTCCCTCTACCCTCAAGGGCAAAAACTAAGATGGACAATTAAGTTGAGGGAGACTTGGGTGGGGTGGAGAGAGCTGGGAAGAGTGAGAGAATGGAAGCAAGAGGGAAGTATAGTTAGTATATAAAATAAAAAAAATAAATTTTCAAAAGAAAAAACTAACAATTGACAAGTGGGACTTTATGAAACTGAAAATCTTCTAATAAAGCAAAGGACACTGTCAGTAGGACAAAATAGTCTACAGAATAGGAAAAGATCTTCATCAGCACCACATCTAACAGAGCTTTGATAAAGAACTCAAGAAATTAGCTATCAAAAAAGTAAATAATACAATTAAAAATGGGGTATAATCCTAAACAGAATTCTCAACAGAAAAATTACAAATGACAGAGAAACACTTAGAAAAAAAGGTTCAACATCCTTAGCCATCAGGGAGGGGGAAGGGACCTTGAATAAGGATATACAGGGATGGAAAAAAAATTCAGAGGGAAAGCTGAACACAAAGTAAATATATGTGTAGCAATCTTATTTGCATTATCACCCTTGATAAGTCACGCTTATGATTCTTATCCTCTTTATAGTTATTGTTAACTTTTCAGCATTTTAAATTCATTTTACTGTGTTTTTGATAAATACAAAATAAATAAAGAAAAAAAAAAGAAATGACTCAGATTCTATCTTACACTTGTCACAATAGCTAAGATTAAAAACACAAATGAGAGCTTATGCTCTAGGGGCTGGGGAGTAAGGGGAACATTCCTCCATTGCTGGTGGGACTGCAAACTAGAACAGCTGCTAGGGAAATCAATATGGTGGCTTCTCAGAAAGCTGGGAAGTAATCTTCCTCAAGACGCAGCTATACCATTCTTGAGCATATACCTGAAGGTTGCTCAATCATACCAAAATGACACTTGATCAACAACATTCATACCAGTTTCTTTCAAACAACCTAGGGGTCCCTCAACTGAGGAATGAATAAAGAAAATGTGGGCCATTTAAACAGTTGAGCATTACACAGCAATTTAAAATACTGACATTATGAAACTTGAAGGTAAATTTATGAAACTAAAAAATTAATAATCTTGAGTGAAGACCCAGACACAGAAAGATAACAATGGTATGTATTCTCTTATAAATAGATATTATTTCTAAGTAAAGGATAACCATGCTACATTCAATAGACATATAAAGTCTAGGTAACAGTAAATCTCAAGGGGGAGGGGAACTTTGACTTCCCTGGGAAGGGGAAATACAAAAGATTTTGTGAGTGGACTGAAGATAAAGAAGTGAATATTAGGAATCATGTGTGAGTACTGAAAAATGATTGGAAATGGGGGCACTTTGGTGTCAGGAAGAAACCTGGGGCAAAGGAAAACCACAGAAATCTACAAAGATGACCCCAGGTAAGTCTCCTAGCAATAGTAGGCATGTAACATGTCTGAACTGCATCTCCTGTGATCAGGCAAAACTTTCAGTGGAGAGATTGAGAAACCAATCTAGCTAGCCAATCTTTAAAGTTCAGTCTGCTCAGTTTATGAAATGTAATGGGATAAGAGTAGCTCAGCGATTGTGGGAGTGGTCAACCAATTAGTGGCCCCAACTCAGATCGTGAGAGTAAACCTGCCCCTGAGCACCAGGAGGACCTAGAAGCTGGATGACTCAGAGACCTAAAGTTCAATCAAATATAAATGGAGAAAAAAATGACCTTTTTAAGATGCCTAATGATATTCTGCTATACTCAGATTGCTGTCTTCCGTAATTGTCATCAGATAGGCTTTATCCAGTTACTGATGGAAACATCTACATAGACCCACAGTCAAACATTAGCCCAAGCTTGAGGAATACTACCTAAGAAATTGAAGAAGGATTGTAGAAGAAAGAAGGATCAACAATATTACAAAAAAAATCACAAAATCAACTACCCTAGGCTCATAGGAGCTCAGAGACAGACAGAACCCACATGAGACTGTTTTAGGCCCTTTACATATAACATGTTTGTATGGTGGGGGGTGGGGGGGTATGTGGCAGTTGTATAGTTTAGCTTTCTTGTGAGTCTTTTAACAGTAGGAGAAGGAACTATTGCTAACTCTTTGACTGGCTTTTGGGAACCTAGATTTACAATAGGTTTCTTTGCCCAGCCTTAAAGCAAGAAAAGATGCTTAGTTTTATTGTAATTATATATGCCAGGTTTGTTGATACCCATGGGAGGCCTGCCCTTTTCTTCACAGAAATGAAAGAAGAGTAGACTGGAAGAGCAGAGAAGAGGTGTGAGGTAGGAGATGGGATGAGAGGAAAAAGGGGAGACTACAGTCCAGATGAAAAATAAACAAATAAATTTATTAAGTAGATAGATTAGAAAGATAGATAGATAGATAGATAGATAGATAGATAGATAGATAGATGAATAAATAAATGATACCAAGAGGTGGTAGTGCATGCCTTTAATACCAGCACTTGGAAGGTAGAGGCAGGCTTATCTCTGTGAGTTCGAGGCCAGCCTGGTCTACAGAGCGAGTTCCACGACAATCTGAATGTTTCACAAAAAGCCCAGTCTTGAAAAGCTAAAAAAACAAAAACAAAAGAAAACAAAAAAAAAAAACCAAAAAAGAATAAATGAATATGATAACAGTTATATTCATTTTCTTGCAACTTGATGTCATTTTTTTACAGAAAAATAAAACTCAACTATAACATGCTATTTTCCTGACCCATTCACCTGCTAGCAAAGGTGCTCATTCTCGTGGGGCTGTTATATAGTCTGTTTCCAAACCACATTTCCTCCAACTCAGGATAACAAAGGATTTCTAAGAAGAATTTTTATAATTAATGACTTTTAACAATCTTAGACACCAACTATAAAGCCTCTAAAAGGATCTTCCTAAAGCCGAAGATGTAAACCTAAAGATTCTAATAAAAAGAGATCATTGCGAAGGGTTGCACACTGGAAAACACTAGAGGGGGCATAGTGGGGTACAAATGATTTGAATATGGAAATGACAAAAAAAGACTTTTCAGGAGGGAGAAGGGAGGAAAAAGAAGAAATAAACAAGAGAAAATAACAATAAGGATTCTGAAAAATTCATTAGGCATTATACTATTAACTATCCACCTAAAAGTCATACAATAAATGTAAGTCTCTGTATAAATATACATACATAGTTTAAAAGAAATTATCTTATCTGGTCTGACAGTTCTTCCTCCAAGACCCAAAAACCACCTAACAAAAATGCCAACCCCAGGCATGTGAGCCCCGCTTTGACTTGTCAGGGCTGTTCAAGAGACTCCCCCAAACACTACCAGCTCTTTCAATTGCCCATGAGAGCTCCCTGGAGATGGAAGATGAGTCTCTATTGCTGAAGATACCATGCACTTAAGACATAAGGCCCAGAAGTTCCTGAGCTAAAACTGACCTAAACATACAATGGATACCTTATTTAACTAATAGAATCCATAACTATATTCTAAGTATTTATCTCAGTACTCACAAAGAAGTGCAGTCTTCATCCCTCATCAAGGAAAGTTCTCTCTGAAACACACAGAAACCATTATAGAAAACCATAACCAATCAAAATGTATAGTTATAGAGTCCAATCCCAATGGATATATCAACGATACAAGTCCTGCACTTAAGGCCCCAAGAAAATTACAGAAAGAGGGACAGAAGGAGTATAAGAATCAGAGGAATGAGAAGCTTTCTGTGAGACTGTGTTTCTCAGTAATCCATAAAGTCTCACCAATATGACTGCCTAACATGGGCTGAAGGAGGACAAAAGCAATAGACAGGCTAACAAGGACAGGGTAAACCCGAGGCCTAAGGTTTTATAAAGAACTATAGGCAACTGAGAAATCCTGAGAGTTGGATGTCTTCCTCAGTAAAAAGAACACCAATTGGTCATCCAACGCCATATGCCCACCCCCAAACATACATACAAGTAAGAGTATAGAGATTGAGCAGGTTTTGTTTAGGAATACATACATCTGTACATATACACATATGTGTGTGTCAATGAAAAGAGGCCATGAGTTTGTAATAGAGCAAGAAGAGGTATGGGAGGGACTGGAGGGCAGAAATGAATAGGGAAAATGGTGTAACCATACTCTAATCTCAAAAACAAAATGAAAAAGAAAAAGAGAGATACTGAAACAAAAGATAAAGTTTATAACCTGATAAATCGCTCCGTCATCTTCCTGAAGTATTGGAGTATTTTTGTTCTCTTAAAAATCTTCAAGTATCCTGGCCACTTACTGAGGATGAAACTGTTGACTTACAAGAGAGGCATTACTGAGCGTCACTTTGGCAAGCACACTGTCTTGTCTCCCTTGCTGTCTGCTTCTCCTCTGCAGTGATGTTGCATGCTCTCAACAGAACAGAAGGTCCAGGTAGACGTTGTAAAGTACTTGCTGTATGTGAAAAATTCTGTGGTTCTTTCAATATTTGAACTGCTATACAATGACATCTGTAGTTTTGTCATTTTTTAATCTCATAGAAATAAATATACTTTGATATGTAAATACACATTAGGTTATGCTATTATTTATATGTCTTAAAATTTAAATTATAATTGTGTCATGGAAATAATTTAAAGGTATTTGATATTCACATTGCCTGTGTTAATGCTTTTTAAGGTTTATATTACATCAGATGTATATTTTTGGTTTGGCATAAGCTAATGTTGTAATCTTCTGGCTTTTTGTTCATAAAGAATTTTCTGAAGGAATGGTAACTTCTCAAGGATTGTGAATAAACATTTTTACATTTAAAAAAAAATCTTCAAGTATATTATCTATTTTCTTCCCATGAGTTAACTAGTGAGTGCCAAACAGGCTACAGAAGGACACTTATCCATTCTTTCATGTTGACATTTTTTCATCTGTATAATATCCATGTTTACACATATTAGACTTCAGATGTGAACTAGTACATGGAGGGACAAAACTCAGAAAACTGAGGAGAGAAAAAGAGGCGAGGAGAGAGAAGGAAGAAATAGAAAAACTAAGAGAAAAGGGGGGAAGAAAAGATTATAGAAATAAGAGTACCCTTCCTTTGTTTTAGAATTTTGCTTTTGTTTTTGTTTTGTTGGAGTTGGAGGTTGTTTGAGGTTTGAGGGGACACAGTCTCCTGTAGCCCACCTGGTCTTAAACTCACTATGTAGCTGAATGCCTAATCCTAATCCTCCTGCCCCCCTCCTCCAAAGTGCTAGGATCACAGTCACGCACCACATACCTGCTGGGTTTGTAAAACTACCCTACCTCAGCAGAAAAAATAAAGACCACAAGACAGTGAGCCTTCCTGGGTCTTAAAGTTCAAACTAGTCTCTTTAGAAACATCTTCATGGGCACACCTACAACAACAGTACATGAACTAAAGTTTTTTTTTTTAATTAATTCTTTTTACATGGCAAAGAAAGAGGTGTCTAGAAAATGGCTCCTAATGAATTTACATATTTTAATTATTTTTCAGTTAATTATGGTGTAAGGTAAAGATTGGACAAAACCAAGCCTAGGAAACACACACACACACACAGACACATACACATTAGGTTTTTTTGAGACAAGGTTCTCTGTGTAGCTTTTAAGGCTGTCCTGGAACCAGGCTGGCCTCAAACTTTTTTATAATTAAAAATGTCATACATACATATGATTTGCTCATGTCAGCCCCCTTCAGTTTATCCCTTATCCCCATCACGTGTTCCTTCCAGTTTCATGTGTTCTCTTTATTAAGCCACTTTGTGCTGCTCATATGTGCATGAATGTGGGACCACCCACTGAAGCATGGTAGCCTCTCAGAGACCACATCTGTGAAGACAACTTGCTATCTCTCCCCTAGCACCCAAAATTAAGTGGGGCTTCATGGGCCTCTTCCCCATTTTTGTTGGACTTTGCCTGGCTTTATCTTGAATGGGTCTTACGCATGCAGCCACAACTGCAATGGGTTCACATATATAATGGTCCTATCGTGTGTGCCAATTAACGGTTCACTACAGATATCTAGAAACTTAATTCTTTGCAGATGAAATATGACAAATAAAAGACAGCTTGCACAAGGAGAATGGGTGTGGTGTGTGGCTCCTCTGTCAGAATGGCAATGGTTCTGCACAGCGGTGCTAGAATATACAGCTTCACTTGAGGAGAGGAAGGGAGGAGGAAGAAAGAGTAACAGCCCTGGATATGACATTGTCTTAGTGGTTATACTATTTTTTAACTTTATTTATCTGCGAGAGATTCATTCAACTATATTCATGTATAAAATGACTAGAGTTTTCTTAAAATACACCAGGAAAAAAGACACAATTTTAATACTCACTAAAGCTACGTCATATGTAAAATCTCTACTTCATATGTCTTACCAATTTCATTATAAACACATTTTTCAGGTGAACTACACACTGAGTGAGAAAGCTGTGTGCAGCTGTGAGCTCTAACCACAACAGGTGCAGCACCAACAAGTGCACCATTCAGGAGTCCTTCCTCCCCAACACCACTGGGTCATTACTATGTGGGCTGGAGAAGAACTTCAGTGGTTGAGTGTGAAATGTATCCAGGGGCACCTGTGTTCAGAGACTTAGTCCTGAGCTAATAGCAACTCTTCAAAATGTTATGGACAGTTTAAGAAATGAGGCTTCACTGGATTCTCGAGATTAGGCATTGAAGTTTATAGCCCCTCCCCTCTGCACGCCCACTTGCTCTATTTCCTCATCTGCTGAGAGGTGAGAGAGTTGATGGGAGGAGACAAGCTATGAGCCACCACAGTGGATTTGTCACTCTAATGGGCTGTTACTACTTTCTGTTGTCTTACCACAGAGATAAGGATCATCAGTGAGGCAGTGACCAGCTCTAGTCAGCTCTGTTTGCCACTGATATTGCACAGCCTAACCATGTTTCCAGTAGACAATCTTACCTACTCGGGAATAACTATCATCTACCATCCACCCAAAGTCATCTTCATTTCTAAATATCCTGTCCTCTAAAAAAGGTTCACATATTTATATCGGCCTAAATTCTTTCTAAACCAGCATTTCCTTTACTTCTCAACAATGACACAAGACTCAGCAGCATGTTGTGCAGAGAGCTTATGCCCAGCATGCTGCCCTTGGTTTCATTCATTGAGCTGCTAACTAAACCCTAAATTTGAGAATGAAAAATCCATGCATTGATGTAGCAAGCAATTATTAAACATTATATGTTTCCATGATGTGAATTTACAAATAAAACAACTAAATATGTAACAACCTCAAAGAAAATAAAAATCAAGTTAGAGATAACTACATAAGCTAAACCACTGTGTCATGTTTAGGGAAATGAATTAGTTCTTGGTTTTTTTGACCATTTATTCGTTTTGTTATACTTGAGCCTCAACATATCAGGCAAACTCTCTTCTCCAAATCTATATCCCAGACCTCCTTTTTACATTTTTGTGTGTGGCAGGATCAATCATACTACATGGATGAGGCAGGCTTTGAACTTGTCATCTTACAAACTCAGTCTCCCAAGTAGCTAAGATTACAGCCCTGCGCCACCAGGTTATTCATTGCACATATAGTGTGTACACTCAGGAGTTGTCTCTGTCACATACATTCTCTCTAATTCTTTCTCTCCCCTCTCTTTTTTACACACACGCACACACACACACACAATACACTAAATGGAATGGAATTGCCAATGCAATTGCTTTGACTTTTTGCTCAGCAGCTAGAGATATGAGTCTTCTGAGGTTCTATAAGTCAGAGAAACATTTTGAAGGAATTTAAAAAGATTAGCAAAATAAATTAGAAAAACCATGTGAAGGGAAGTCAGAGAAGATAAGATTGAAGAAGTGGAATATGGAGGTTTTTAATGCTATAGACTTTGAGATTTATGCCACAGAAAATAGAATTTCTCTGAAAGCTTTTAAAAAGAGTTCCTAAACAATGTGATTTGCATTTTTGAAATTTACTCTAGAGTAAAGTAGGAGGAGACTTTGAAGCCTAGGATAAAGCAATAGCATAGCGCAACAGAGACAAGTAAGGCAGCAGGCGTAAATCCAGTAAAGTTGGGGTAAGTGGAGGCAGAATGCAGATAGATTGTCTGGCCTGATTTAAGCTCTTTTTTTTCCTTAATGAGCATTTTTATTTTAAAAAATAGTCATAGGAATTTTTTGTGGTAACCAGAAATATACAAAAGAAAGTGTCTGTAGCCCCTATTACTTTCCAATATCTTTTGATCTTCCTTCTACTTACCAAATGAACTTGGCAAAGTTTGCCCAAAGCATCCAAGTCTAATTTCACCAGTGTTTGCTGAATACTAACATGGATCTATTCTATTCAAATATGAGTGTTTCTACTCAGAACAGAGCTGGCTCTTTAAGAGAAACAGCCTTGGTAGTTCTATATTTGTTACAAGGACATCACCTGTGTCTGGTTTATTCTAGCCAAGTGGGATTCCTGCTGTTATTGGTCAGTGACCAGGATGTTTAAGCCACTTCAGCCTTCTTTATATATAACTTGGACCAATCATCCTCTATCTCCACCTGACCTTCAACCTGCAAGAACTGAGACCCTGTCCCATCCCCCCCCACACACCCCCGTTGCTTCTAAGCATGGACTGCTCCCTGGTCAGCACCTTTTCCAAAATACCTCTTAACCTAAAGTTGCCCTTTCCCTGCCTCTACTTCCTTCAACAGAGACTACTTCATCTCCCGAGCTAGCTTAGAGGAAAGTACTTAAAATGATTGATTAAACCAGGTCACAATGAACAGATAGTGAGATGCTTAACTTTGAAGGAAGCTTCTAGAAGAACCTGTTATTTCAAACATGCTTCTGATTGGCAGGATGCTCAAGGGAGTTATTTTGAAGAATCAGTAATTGATGCTTTTCTCACCCAGTCACTAAATCCAGATTCACTGCTGCTAATTTTCCTTCCAAACTAAAGCCAGCAATGCTATAGCCCCAGGTCAACAACTGATAAAGAGCCCCATTATAACCTCACATGCTCTACACTTCTTACAATCTGAATTTGACTTCTTCACATTTGAAATTTTTCTGTATTTAGTTTTCAGCCCTGATAAAAGTTGCATTGATTTTTTTATTGTATTGTTATCTTTATCAAAGAGTGAACATCTAGTGTGGAAGTGAATATTAGATAAAATCCATGGTGGCCTAGGTACCACACTGTGTGCTTTCTTATAAGGGTAAAACATTTTAGTTATATCCTTGCCACATTAATGGCATTCTAATACCAGCTCAATGTGTACAGATAAATATAACCCTGCTCTGGGAAAATGTACCAATCTCCTTAAAAAAATAAAAAAGGACCCTATCAGTTTAGATGTTTTATATTCAGGATCTATGCTAGAACATGTCTGTTAGTACTGTGCACACTCAGTACTGCACACAGACAGCGAGACTCTCTGAAGCATTGTCTATGCATGCAACGGACACTGCATACTTCCTTGTCTCCAATGGAACTCAGAGCTCTGAGCTGTAAATAAACTGAAGAATCTGTCCCTCATGTATGCTGTCACAGAGCTTAACTTTCAAACAAGATGTGCCAAGTCCCAAAGCTATGCTATATCCCAGCTATAAAAACTAAAAGTATAGCCTAGAATTTATAACAGGTTCCTAAAACCACCAAGCTATGGTTATAAAGGACCAATGCCTGCTACTGTATTCTCTCCAGAGCTCCTTGTCACGTTCCCTCTGTGCTGGTTACTAGCTGGGTCAGATAGCTCAAAAGTAGAAGCAGTGGTTCTGGGTCTCTGTCTGCTTCAGGTTCATGGCTGAGTGACACAGATCAAGAAGCACACTGCAGTGTGGCAGCTGCTGTGGCGGAGGGAAAGGCTACAGGTTAGGGGATGGGGACAGGTACCACAGAGGAGAATCGTGGGACCCATCAGAGCACCTAAGAAGAAGAGCCTTACAATTTTGCTCATGATTTTTTATTATTTTCACTTTAAATTTTATTTTAACTTCAGCCTTTCAGAACAATAACACAAAGAATTTTTATATATTCCTTACACAGATGGACAAATGTCATCAAACAAAAAATGCTCACTTGTATATAGATATATCTACTGATAAATATACCAATATTTCTCTCTCTCTCTCTCTCCCTCTGTCTCTCTCTCTCTCTCTCTCTCTCTCTCTCTCTCTCTCTCTCTCTTTCTTTGTAAGGAGGGTGGAGGTAAGGTAGGGAATATCTACACAGCATGTGTGGAATCTAGAGATCTAACTGGTTGTCACATTCGCTCACTCTCCACTTCACTTTTTGACATAACATCTCTCATTTAACCTGGACCTCACCAACTGGCTAGTCTCGTTAGTCCCTGAAACCCTGGAATTCTCCTGTCTTTATGTCTGTCTTAGAGCAGGGATTACAACATATATCAGCACCTCTGGTCCGGATGCTTACTCAGAATCCTGTGTACATGTAGCAAGCATCATACATAAATTTTTAAAAAAAAAAAATTTAAGTAAACTTTCAAGTAATTTCTTAAATTTTCCATTGTTTCTTAAAAGCAAAGACATTTTTCCACCACCTATAGCACAGATAGTGATCTAATTTAATATGGTTATCTACAGATTTCAATCAAAATTCACCTATTGTGCCAGTGTCCACAAGACTAAAAGAAATTTCCAGTTTACACATTGTGCTTCACTGTGGTTGTAGTACCCTGCACTCTGACGCACCCCCATGCCTCTGTCTTAACCAGGCCATTCTCAGCGAGTCATCCGGTATTAGCACGACACCCCTGAGCTTGTCTGACTATGTTGTCATGACTAGTCAGAGGTGGTAATGCTGTCTGCTTTGCCATAAAGTGATTTTTTGAGGGGGAGGGGGGCAGTGTTGGTTGGTATTTTAGTATTTTTTAAATTATTTTATTTTTATATTATAGGCTGTAAGTTGTTAGGCCTAATTACATTTATGTTCACCACATGTGCTCATGTACATGAGAAGGACAAAAAAGGGACTCAGATCTTTTAGAACCAGAGTTACAGATAGATGCTGGTGAGCTACAAGCCCTGAGTGCTCAGAACTGAACCTTGGTCTTCTGTAAGGGCAGCCAAGTGCTCCTAACCACTGAGGCATCTTTCACAATGTAACCCTGGACCTGAAACTCATTCTTCTTTCTTGGCTGATTTTCCTGGGATTTCAATAGTGTAGCACCATGTCTGGCAGAGAAAAGTACAAAATAAAATAATAATAATAATAATAACAATAATAATAATAGTAAGAGCCTGTGTGGCCTGTCGCCATTTATTTTACCTTTCACTTTATTTACTTTACAGACAGATCAGGTAGATAGAAGATAGATAAGACTTATGGAGAATTTCCTGCCCTTCCCGGCAGACAATATTCTAAAGGCACCTTCGTCGTGCTAAACAAGTACTTTTCCTGTTCTCAGTGTGAGATGACACGAGGGTGTAGGGCAAAAACCTTGTCCCAATGACTCTCCTCTTCCATCCTTTTAGTAGAAAGAACTTGGTTAGCAAAGCTCATGAAGCTTGCAACTTGATTTGGAAAGCAGTGTGAAACCGAGCCACAGCAGTGAAGGGACTGTGACTCCGCTGTGGCACGCTTGCCCTCTGCTGGTCATATATGCTTACTGCATTGTTTTAGCTCCCCTACACTCACTTGGATGGAGGGAGGGAAGGGAGCAGTGCTCTGGGTCACAAGGCTGCCTTCATGCCTCTGAAATTACTGTAAAACTCCTGAACAATACTGAGCCATAGGCTCAGGAAGAAACCAACCCTCTCCAATCTCATTCTCTGTCTTCCTCGGCCTCCCACCACATTCAGAACACTTAATCCTGGATGTAAACAGGCTTTTCACCCGATTCTTTTATAAAATTCCCAGAATTCTTTTAACCATGACAAAGTCACTGAAGCAGTAAGAAAGCCAAAGTTGAATTAATGAAAATACAGTTTAGACCAGACAATCACTGCAGCTGTGGAAACCTGGGGGAGAAGTGTTTGTCCTTGAAGAAGATTCAGTGTGGCTGTGGCAAAGTCATCTCACAGTGGGCTCTGGAGAGCCTGGAAGAGCAAATCACTAGTCAAATAAAATAATGGGAGGAAAGTTCTCCAGGATGAATCATAAATAGCCTCTATTTTAAATCAAAATCTCACCTGCTCTTCACAAATTAAAGTCTCTCCCTCTGGCACTCAGAAGCCTGGGGGCTTCCTCAATATTTCATTGTTTTATCTAGCAGGGGGTAAAAGTGGGGGAAAAATAGGTCCAGAAGAGAATGCATGAAACCTGATCTCTCTCTCTCTCTCTCTCTCTCTCTCTCTCTCTCTCTCTCTCTCTCTCTCTCTCACACACACACACACACACACACACACAGGGGGCGGGGGGGGGGGGGGGCTTGGCAAATAGAAAACGGTGCTTCAGTTCCCCCAGATGCATTCTTGGCAAGGTTGGTCTCCTGTGATGGCAAATACATCTATTCCAGGGATATTTATTCATTATAAGCCAATTGCCAAAAGAGCAAGCTCTTGGCTGGGATCTGGAGAGTGCTGCTGCCAGAAGTACTCTGAAATATTAACTTGGTAACTGCTAGACTTGTCATCTGTCTGATTGGGAGTGGCATAAATATGTGTTTGCATATGACTCCTTTGAGGCAGAGAGATAAAAACCTCTGGCCTCAGGTCAAATAAATTCAATAAATAAATGTCCTGTGGGAGGTGTTTGTGCTAATCAAAAGCTGTCACTTCAAGGTCTTCCTTAGTTTAATAAAGCATCAATAGCTGGATAAAGAATTAATCGACATCTACTCCTTCAATCAATGAAGAAACTGCATTTGTACCCACTATCGACTGCCACCATAACTATAACTTTTTGAAACATCCACAAAGCTTTGGGGCATGTGACTTTAAGTTTGTTGCTTAAATTTTGGGGTGTTCAGGATGACTCCAGCTCTCTTTTATGTTTAGATCTGGTAGACCAAGTCCCTCATCATCCAGTCAGCCAAGCCAGTAATGTCCCTGAGACAGTGTTCTCAACCAGAGTCTACTCTAAAGCACCCACACCTTCCTGGATACAGGCTTCTGACTGCAGTGATGTCATTTCCAATGCTTTCTGCCAGCCCATTAGTTTCCCAAATGCCATACCTATTCAACTTCATTTGGAAGCAGTCTAGAGTTTAAGAAACACTAGAATACTTTCTTGTAGTGTTGTAAAATTTGTCTAAAAATAGTCGATTTTTAAATAGTAGTATTATGCATTGAAATGAAATTCAATAACTTAGACAAGTGTAAAGTAATCAATAGTTTAAGAATGATTATTCTTAATGTATCCATTTCCTTTATGTGTATGTATGTGACTGGGTGTGTACATGCCACAGCATACATATAGAGGTTACATGACCAGTCTGTGAAATTGGCTATCCCCTTCCACTTTTAAGTGGGTTCCAGAGATCAAACTTGGGACTTCAGCCATTGTGCAACAAGCACCTTTACATTTTGAGGCATCTTCTATATCTAGTTTGTTTTCTTTCTAACTATGAATATATATGCACCTGTGTGAGATAGGTGCACATATGTGTAGATGCTAATAGAGTCTAGAAGAAAGTGCTGAGTTCTGCAGGAGCTGGAGTTACAAGTCACTGTAGAGTACCTGATGTGGGTTCCAGAAACCAAACTGAGTTCCTCTGGAAGAGCAAGTGCTCTTAACCCAGAAGCCATATCTCCTGCCACCAGATTAATGTCCTCTTAACCAATTACAACAGTCTTTCTAGATAAAAAATGTAAAACATAAATATTAATCTTTTGTATTCTGTTTTTATTTATTTGCTGAGTCTCTTAACTTTACATTATGCGTATATATGTATTAGGTGACAAAATTTTGGTTACATCATTAATAATAACTTTCTTATCACACTTTCCTATCTTTTACCAGCCCATATTTTCTCTCTGGAAATGATCTATAAATAGAAAATAGTGTGATAGCCCTCTTGGTTATAATAGCATATGAGTAACTAGAAGAAGAATCAACATATTTTCATGATTATCTTAATTGTATATCAATTGATTTTAGAAAGAGCACAGGCAAAAACATAACTGCTCATTTGTTTTCATTTTCTTAATTCCTAGTCTAAACCAACACTAAAAGCAACATGATACAATATGATATTCCTTTTAGTATTTTCATTTTCATGAGTTTAATTATATACAAGACTAACTAGTTTTCTCAAAACAAATGTGCATATATTAAAAATATCCCACCCTTAACATGAACAAGAAATATACACAAAAGCAATTTGCAAGTCTCCATTCCTTCCTGAACCCACACAACCTCTCCATATAGCTCTTGGCAGTGACTGGCTCTCTTTACCACAATGCACATTCCTTTCCACACCTGGCACACTGCCTAACTTTTCTTACATTGGATTTTAAAAAAAAATTTAAGAAATAAAAGCAGCTCTTGTCACCAATCTCTGTTGTGCCAAGGACATCGATTCCTTGGTCCTTAATAAGTTTACTGCTAGATGCTGTGAGACTTTTTGAAGATTAAGAATGCTACCTCATTTCTGTCTTTGGTCAAATTCAAACTCTAACTCCCCAGAATCAAGCCATGCAGACTCTCTGACATTTGAGCACCACTTATTGATTGGAATTTTAGGAGTTGTCACTCAAGGTCACTCAGCTTTGACTGCATCAGCTTTGGAATAGCAGACTCCCAAAAGCCTGAACATGACCCAGTATAACCTAAATGTGCATAATCAGCCTGCAGAAATAAATGGGCTGAACAGAGCATCACTTCAGCTGGTAGCTTGCACCAAATGCAGCTGCTATAATTAAGGACAGTTTTAGCAACAGAGGCATGGAGAATTAAAGGTCCAGGAAATGAAAAGCTTTCAGCTTTTTAAAAGTGTTTTGAAGATTAAATCCATGGAATCAAACCTATTTCTAGCAGACAAGGTGGCAGCTTAGACTGGCCACTTTCTACTCCTGACTGTCAACACCCACCATTGCCTTTAAAAATAAAACTTTAGATATTGTATGAAGCAAATCGTGCAAGTGTGTCTATATCAGCTCAAAAATAATTTCCAAGTACTTTTAAAATGGCAAATTTTATTTATATTAAGTACATTTCTTAGTTTTGACATCATATCTACAAGTCATTCATAACTGCAAACATACACACATACATACAAAGAATAGTTCCACTCCCAACGAGTGGGTAAGTAGTTTACTGTCCACAACTTAAAATAGACTGTAAGCATGTCTGCCACCAGAAACATTTACGGGAGTTCCACTGTTGATCAAGTCTCAGATTTTATAGCAGGGCATGTACATCTCAGCATCCGTCATGGTGTGCTTCCCTCTACATAAATAGTGTAAGACACATGAGCCCAAATTAATCTGAGCCTTATTTCCAATGACACAGGGAAGGATTTTGAAAATCAACATTGTACATCTCCACATTTTACCGAAAATACAATTATTCTGTCATTGGTGAAGGGCCAGGGGCATGGCTCTATTCCATCTAAAGCAAAAGTTTGAAGATTTCCATTCCATTAAGAACTTCCATTTAGACGAAACCATGATTCATAGATTCCAGGAATGAAAAATCAGGGGGAATAAGACTGAAACCAAGTTGGAGATTTGCTAAGAGGTATTTTTTAGCGAAAAGTTTTTATTAGCTTTTTATTGAGTCTTTGTGGATTTCACAGAATGCATTCTGATCCTTCTCATCTCTCCATCTCCTCACATCTGCCGCAATGCCTTTGCAACCTCCCCTCTAATCAAAACCAAATTAAAAAGAAAATCCAAAACCAACCAAACAAACAAACATAGAAAAAAGAACCTTGTTGTTGAAGCTGTAGGGTAAGCAGTTGAGTTACACAACCAACTCAATAGACCCTTTAGTCCATTCATCTTTATTTGTGAGTGTTCATTGCCAAGAATCATTGCTCTGACTGGAGGCCTCTGGTTTCTGCTTAGCCACAAATTATGGGCAATCACTGGTGTTCCTCTTAGATACCCTATTGTCCTGTGCCATGGAGATGCTGTTGTTAAGGAGTAATTTAGACATAGCACAAGTTTTTAAATGGGGAATTATTCAGGGAAAGAATGAGACATATTGTCTAAATGCAGGTATGAGCTTCTCAAGGGAGAGTCAAAATAAGTTCTTCAAATGGGTGTGTACAGGATTTGGATGGGCCGCACACATCTCTAAAGGTTGCTAAGAACCTACCAACCCGTATCCTCCCATTCCTCTTCTACCTGCAATTTCTGTTTGTTTGTGTGTGTGTTTGTTTTGTACTTAGACCAGATGGTGGGGAGCTGGGGAGATGACTCAGCAGGACACACGTCCTTCAAGCAGAAGGTCCTGGAACGTAGAAATGTGGATCCTTTGCAACCAGGTAAACAGCATAGTGCAACCTGACACATCTGCAACTGCCTTGTAAGGGACATGAAGACAGGCATATCCTTGGAGCACACTCTCCAGCAGTGCTGACAGCAAGGGGAAAAGTTTAAAGAATGTTATTTTGTAAGTAAGCATACTTGTCAGGTGGATTTGTGAAGGCTACTGTTCAGGTTTAGAATGAGGTGGGAGTGCTAGAAACTCAAACCTTTACATCGTTATGGTCCTAACACAGGTTACTTGCTGTCCTGAACATCATTAAGTGAGGAATCTTTAGGAAAAAAATGTATCATTCTAGTCTTTTTTTTAATTATTATTATTTCTTGTTTTTTGAAAATCAATATCAAACTATATATAAAAAAAGCAAAACATTCAGGATAGCTAAAAAAATACAGTAATAAAACTTCTCTTTTCTCTAAAATACATGAAACATAAAAAATAAAATCTAAAGCTTCTCAAGCCAGGTTAGGCTCAGCTGCAGATGAAGAAATCTCAGCAGGTCACAGCTAATGCCCACTGATACACTATGGCCACCACAAATTTCTGCTAAGCAACCCTTCTACAGTCAAACCAGAAGTTTTGTTTTGTTTTGTTTCTGTGTGTGTGTGTGTGTGTGTGTGAGAGAGAGAGAGAGAGAGAGAGAGAGAGAGAGAGAGAGAGAGAGAGAGAATGTTTTAAATCACTTTATTCACCTTTCAATGAAATAAGAATGTTTAAAGTCCACTAATGAGTGAGTATATTCCCTGCTTATCTTTCTGCGTTTGTGATACCTCCTCGCTCAGGAGGATATTCTCCAAATCCATCCATTTGCCTGCAAATTTTAGGATATCATTTTTTCTTACTGCTGAGTAGTACTCCATTGTGTAGATGTACCACAGTTTGTTAATCCATACTTCAGTTGAGGGACATCTAGGTTGTTTCCATGTTCTTGCTATTACAAATAATGCTGCTATGAACATAGTTGAGCTAATGCCTTTGGAGTGCCAATGTGCACCTTTAGAGGATACACCCAGAAGTGGTATTTCTGGATCCTTGAGGAGATTAATCCCCAGTTTTCTGAGAAACCTCCATACTGCATTCCAGAGTGGATGAACAAGTTTATACTCCCATCAAGTGTATTTGACAAGATAACTTTTGGAAAACACATATGCTGTGAGCAATTTGGGGTTTATCAGTGGTATCTGAAGTTCCATGCTTTTCTCAGCAGGAAAAACAACTACAAAAAAAAAAAAAAAAAAAAAAAAAAAAAAAAAAAAAAAAAAAAAAAAAAAAAAAAAAAAAAAAAAAAAAAAAAAACAGTAGACCAGACCAAAACTAAAACATGAAAGGCCTCATTTTTTCCAAGCTTTTCTTCATGTCATTGTATTCCACTTACCTTTTAATCCTGCTCTCAAACTTAATAAATTGTTGATCACTTTTAATACAATTTTATAAAGCTAGCCCCACTCTGCTTCAAAATGAAATTGTAGTATAGAGAACAAAATCAGTACCTTCTATCATCAAGAGAGAATTTCCCTACTAATGCTGGAGTGGTCTGGGACCAGTTTACAATCGCTCTTAAGAGATACTATGTACACCTCCTTCCTAAGTCAAGTTCGGTAACTTCTTATCAGTAGGCTGTCTTTAGTGTGGTAGAAGTATTTAAAGCAGACACTGGCAAGTGTGCCATGATGGAGGGAAGATGTACCTTTAGGTACCTTCATGTTCAGCATGAAGCCCTTCCAGTGCCTTCCATTACATATTGAACCGCCATTACACAGGCTGATTCACAGACAAACCTGAAACAACCAATTGTCATGACAGCAGATGGAGCCATCTTCTTGTTAAGGGAGCCCAATAAAAAAGAATGAGCCTAAAACTCTAAAGGCAGGACTCTAGCTTTAGCATGCATAGGAACCTCCTCCTGCTCCAGCATGTACTACCGGGCCACCAGAGAGCTCAGTTAAGTTACCAGCGGCAAGTTCCCAGGAAACACTGACACCAGTGACCCAGGGACCACAGACTGAGAAATGCTTTCAACACAATCGACAGTTTCTAACCTCTTCTTCTCTTATCTGTCTACCTGCTGTCCCCTCCGGGTAAAGTCCTATCATGTGTTCCCAGAAATGCTAGAACAAATTTCACTATGATTTCAGTAATCCTGCTCTTAAGGTCTGGCATCAAAATTACAAGATATCTGACAGCCTCTTCTACTTCCCTGTGGTCTCTGAAGCTCTGGCATTCCCATTGTGCCACATGCTACTTTAGAAGTGTGAATTTTAAAGAGTTTCTACTTATAGCTCCAGCTGTTTATAAAAAACTGCAGACACTACCTAATCCTTTCTCAGGATCTCACCTTCTCACCACCCAGCTCCCAGGAACACCTTTCAAAACTACACTAAAAATGTACACAAAAGCTGGGAAAACGTTTGCTTTGTGGGCTCCTTGACAATGCAGATTGCATAAGAATTCAATTTCAGTACTGGGTTCTAGAAAGAAAGGTACTATGAAGATACAGTTTGAATCCTGGAAATGCCTGTTGTATTAAATCAAAGACAGCATCAACCCAGGAGCTACAGGCCTCTCAGAGGCATTTTTCTAGACCTATTTTAATTGTAGTTTGGTAAACAAGAGCAATAAAAGGTTTGTGCCTTCTCTTTTATGGTTTTTTTTTTTATTGTTTGTTTGTTTTTGGTCCATCCTCCCATTTCTACTCAGTAACAAAAGTCCATTTTGGATACTGGTCTTGAGGGAATGAAGAAGTTGATAAAGACAAAATTAATCATCAAGAGAGAAATGACATGCTTAATATATTAGTTATTTGTCTCCTTCATGTGACAAAATACCTACCAAATGTGATTTAAAGAATGAAGATTTCATTTGGCTCACAATCTGGAGACAGAGTTTTTCATAAAGAAGAAGGAATAGTATGGGGGAAGCATCAGGCAGCTGGTCACAAAACATCTATAGGCATGAAGCTGAGAGCTAATTTCTGGTGTTCAGTTTTGTTTCTCCTTTTGATTGAGACCAGATCTCAGTTCAGGAGTGATGTCACCACATTAGAGTGAGTTTTCCCCTCACAAAACCTACTCAAGAACCTCATTCACAGATGTGCACAGGGGTTTCCAGATGTCACCTATATCCACCAGGCACTGGAAATTCTTCTTGTTCTACATCTGTTCTCACCTTTAAATGAAATGTTATTTTAGTTTTGGTTTCTATGGCTATGAAAAGACACCGTGATCATGGCAACCCTTATAAGAAGAATATTTAACTGAGGTGGTGGTTTACAGTTCAGAGGTTCAGCCCATCATCATCATGGTGGAGTATGGCGGCATGCAAGCAGACATGGTGCTGAAGAAGTGGCTGAGATTTCTACATCTTGCAAGCAACAGGAAGTTAACTCCATGCCACACTGAGGGAAATTTGAGAAAAAGGAGACCTTAAAGCCTGCTGCCACAGTGGCTCACTTTCTTTAACAAGGCCACAGTTCCTAATAGTGCCCATCCCTCTGAGATTACGGGAATTAATAACATTCAAACTACCATGCATATTTAAATTTGTTAAAAGAGATTACACTGTTGCCATCCACATTAATAGATTAATCTCTGGGACTAAGGTGTTTGTCTGCTAAGATGACATGGCCTTCATAAAAAACTCAAGAAGCTGGGCAGATTCTCAAAGTTAGGAGTGTAGAGGGCTGGATCTCAGTGACTCACAGCTGCCTGTACCTAAACATCCAGGGAATACAACACCTCAGACACGTGCCTTCATGTATGTATATTCACACAAATATATATATGCATAGGTATATGTAAACAAACAAACAATTAAAGCATTAAGTTTATAACACAGAAGTATTTTGATATCCAAACATGAAGAAATGCCACATGCTAGTATTGATAGAACAGGAATCTATTGGCCAGATGCTACTCCTTCTAGTAGTTGATGAGTTTATCATAAAAAAAATTGTTTCTCATCTTCCTCATGCATCTTATTTATCCAGACTTTTTGTCATTTCAGTGTTCCCTATAAACAACAGTCCTGTCTCTCACTGTCTGGACATAGTACTCACTTTACATCTATAAACTTAATATTTCTCATTACTTCACTTAACATCACTACAAACATTTCAAAACTGCAAAAACTTACTTGAAAAACTTAAGAAGTGCTTAAGAGATGGGTCAGCAGGTAAGAATGTGTAATGTTCTTGCCAAAGACTCCAGTTTGGTTCCCAGCAGTCATGCCAGGTGGATCATAACTACTCAGAAAACTACTTCCAGGAGATCTGATATTCTCTTCTGTTTTCACAGGCACCTACATTCATGTGTGTGTATGCAAACACACAGAAACACAACATACATTCACAGAGAGAAAAAGAGAGACAGGGACAAAAACAGACACACAGACAGACATGTGGTGGGACATCATTAGGCAGGGCATAGGAATAGGTAAGATATGTGTCTTCTTAAAATGTTTTAATTGTCCTGGCTCACACAGCTAGAAAAGACAAAGCTATATTCTAAACCCTGTTGCATCAAAGCTTCAGCACCATTAAAATCCAGCTCCAAAGTCTTCCTTCCAAACAGCAATCCCAGCAAAAGAACACAGAAAGAGTAAAGTGAGTTAAGTTAAAGGGCTAATGAAATCCATGAATCAACTGCAACTTCCCCAAAGAAGGCTATAAATGCCTTACAAATAGGTTAAAGAGAAAAGTAGCTGAAATAAGTTGAAATCACTTAAGTGCCCTTACCAAATCTCTTTAACAGGTGATTTGTTTTGCCAAAAGCTAATTCTATTAGGAGAATTAGATAAATTAACAACCTAAAATTGAATGGTTCTTTTTTGTTATTCCTTGCAAGTTTGTAAAGCTGGCTTTACAGTTTCTGTCTCTTTAGGTATGGACAAGACTAATATTCCAATGAACACAGCAGACAGTTTTCTCTCTTCTCTCCTCACTGTGCTCAGTTTTCAGCTTACAGACTAACTCTGTAGGCACAAAAGCAGGTAGTCACTCAAACCTTGATGCTACTAGTTATTATCTGGGATTTTGTATGTTCATGTCTTTCAGACAAGGTCTTGCTGTATAGTCCTAGATGTCCTGGTACTCAGTATGTAGACCAGGCTGGCCTAGCAGTCACATATCTTCCTGTCTCTGCATTTTCAACACTAGAATTAGACATATATTATAAAACCCAGCCTTATTTCCTATCATTTTAAAAGATCAACTCAGCATGTTTTGTATATTATCATTGTTTAATTTGGCAGATAGGGATTATGTCAAGACAACATTTGTTCAGTAGTTACTTTACAGTTCTGGAAACTTTCTAAATAAAATACAGTTGACAGCTTTCTTTTAAACTTAAGGGAAAGAAGGGATAAAAGAAAAATCAGTTAATGGAGGCCAGCAAGATGAGAGTTAGCAAAGTTGCTCACCAGGTAAAGACATTAGCCACTAAGCCTTGTACAAGAGAACTGACTCCCACCAATTGTCCCCTATCTCTGTATGCATGTTCACATTATACACAATAAATAAATAAATCTTCTTGTGCTGGCCTACACCTCAAGTGGAAAATTCGTACTCCACCAGAGGCCAGTCCAGCTTCTTAAACTCCAGATAAAACTACACCTTACCCACCCACTTACCCAGTATAACTTCAACTGCCCTTTCTCTCCTCATTACCATACTCTGGCGCACAGCTCTGGCAGAAGAATTCTACCCCAACAGAGGCCAACCAGACATCTAAACCACCAAAAGTCAAACCAACATCCTGAAACTTTTTAAAAAGCAGGCAGAAGCCTCCTACCTTATCAAAAGCCAGGCCAGGATCTTGAACCCCAAAGAATGCTGGCCAAATCTGAAACCAAACACACTGACACAACTCCAGCCTCACATTTGGGCAGAAACCCTCTTCTGGAACAGAGGCCATTTAGGCCATCGGAAGTCTAGCCCCCATTGTAGGTGAAGACCTGAAGAACCACAAGCCACAGCAGCCAGAAAATCAAGAGAGAGAGAGAGAGAGAAAACACATCAAACAAAGACAAATCCAGAAAATGGCATCAAGAAATACAATCACTTCAAATCTAGATACCTAAACCTAACTGTAAAAACACAAACAATAACAGCAAGGGCAATATGTCACCACAAGTGGCCAGACATCTCATTACATCAAGCCCTGAATATTTCAACAGAACTGAAGCACAAGAAAATAACTTTAAAACTAGTTCAGTGATAATCGCAGAAGTCTTTAAAGAGAATGAATTCCTTTAAAAAATCAAGAAATTGGGGGAAATTAATAAATCTCTTTTAAAGATGTCAAAAAACCCACAAAAACAAAAATAGTTGAGGGAAATATATAAAACTATTCAATACCTCAAAATGGAAAAAAGAACAATAAAAAAATATTAAATTAGAAAATCTACATAAGTGAACAAAAATAGCATATGCAAACATAATCAACAGAATACAAGAGACAGAAGAGAGATTCTCAGACTTGAAGACATGATAAAAGAAATTGATGCATTGGTCAAAGAAAATGTTAAATATAAAAAATTCATGACACAAAATATTTAGGAAATCTTAGACACAATGAAAAGACCAAACCAAAAAATGATAGAAATAGAAGAAGGAGAGGTTCCAAGCTCAACAGCCCAGAAAATACCTTTAACCAAATCATAGAAGACAGAAGGACAGAATCTTAACAGTTCAGCTTTTTATTACACCAATCACAATAATATATTTTAACATATTGTGCAAATATCCCAGAACACAGATTATCCTATTTCTGCCTTCTGTGTGTTGGTATTAAAAGTATGTACCACCACACACAGCTTGCCATTCTAATTTAACACACAACTAGTTACTGAATTGTGCGAGAGGCTGGATCACTGGACCTTTGGAGGCACCTTTTGAACGATGCTTGCTTTATTCACCAACATGTTTGTGGTGTTGATCCTACAAAGAGGTTGTGAGACCCCTGAAGAGACCACCAAAGACAGAAACTCTCCAAAATGCAAAAGCAAAGTTTATTGAAAAGAAATACAAGCCACAGAAAGGACCCCATGAAATACACTGTCATAGCAGAGGCCAAAGGAGGTACCTGCCCTTCTGCAAGCTCAATTTTAAAGGCAAACCCCACAAAGTTACACAGCAATTGGGGGTCATATCATAGATACAATTCTGATTAGCTCATTTTTAGGGACTCCCCAAGAATTCTTGTGTTATCTTAGCCCAGTTTGTCAAATCTTTTTTATAGACTATCTCTTGTGTTGGGACATACTATCAGATGGACCTAGGCTATCTCCTGTGTCTCTTTGTATTCTTCAGTAGTTCTGAGAATTTGAAACTCAGGCCTGTTTTAAGCTGGGGTTAGAGGTTACTTAAATGAAGGCACTTTCCCAGCTCATCAGTAAGTACAAATAAGCCTTATGAACACTTCTGCTGGCATAGGGGAATATTTACAGCACACCTCCCACCACTTTTAAAGGTCTCTTACAAGTGATTATAACTGCTCTGATTCTAGATGACAAAGATTATGTTCCCACCCAGAGGAAATAGTTACATGATACTTAGTAAAAGTCCCACCCTCAGTGGAAAGAGAAATGAGATTATACTAAAAGACTTTGTCCCCATTGCAATACAGAAGATACAGGTAGAGGCAGCCTCAAATGTAGAATACCATGGAATTGATGTTAAAATCAAGTAGAATGATTATTTAATAAGCTTTCCTTCCCAACAACAACATTTGGCAAACACAATCTGGATAAGTTGACTGATATTCTTGGACAGAAGGGCAGAAGTGTTTCTAAGCTCTTTCCACAAGTAAATCATGAAGAATGAACAGCTCATACATCCTTTTTATAAAGTTTTAACAGTGTCAGTGAAGGGATCTGGGGAACATCCCAGCTAATCTGTCAGAAACAGCTGGAGAAAGAATCAAAGAATTGCCTTTTCAATTGTCAGTCCAAGAATCACCAGTACTTAATCTGCAGATATCCAGCTGTTCAATTCAAACATAACTGCAACACCCTGGGCGTAGAGCCCTAGGTGACCCACCTCTCAAAATGTCAATTCAGAATTACACATTCAGAGGAAGCTGTGTTGGGGAAACATCATAAGACCTTCAGAGCAAGCTGATGTCGGTAATAAATGCTTTGATTCACAATTACTTGTAAAGGCTTTCTCACGGCTCTAGTCTAGGGAAAAAAAACAAAGATTATTGAACTTTTGTAAGTATAATCATCTGTTATATTCCATTTAATTTCACCATGGGAAACAATGGCTTTAACCATTGGTATAGTATCCCTAACAAGTATCATAATGATTTTACTTCTCAATTTTATATTTCTTTGCATGTAATTGTAACACCGTGAGTAAAAGCATATATTGCATTGTCAAAGAGTCTTGAGTGTGACATGTCCCTACTACTTAAAGTATACATGTAGGCTACCATTTAAAAAAAATAAGTAGAAGAGCCAGCAGGACAGTTTAGTAGGTAAAAGTGCCTACCATGTGTTGGAGTCGTTCTATGCTCAGGGCCCTGATAGCCACCCTTGCCGGAGGGGTCAAGAAGGCACAGAGATACCTGGAGGGAGACTGGATGAAACAAGCAAATCCAAAAACCTAAAATACCCTCCTCTAAGCCCAGGAGCTGGGCTTTGATTTGCTGGCATCTGAGGCATCTATCTCTGGTTTAGGTCATCTACACTAGAACTCCACCTGTGTTGTCCAGGCCCCAGGCAGACCCAAGGTTGGCTATGAGGAAGTTCTAAGAGGACAAGTCTTAAAGCACCACTTTTAACCAGTGTGAACTGATTGAGGTCAGGCTGGCCCTCAGGCCCTTACAAGCTTCTAGAGCTCATGCATTCTGCAGCCATGAAAGTCTATTGATCTGAATTCAATCCCTGGAACCCAAATTTGAAAAACTAGATGTAGTAATGTCATTCCAGTATTCTTGTGGCAAGATAGGAAGAAGAGACATAAGAATCATTCAGAAGCTAAGAGGTCACCAGCCCAGGGTAATGAAATACAAAGAAACAAAAAAAGACAGATTCAAAAAGGTAGAAAGCAAGAACCAATGTCCAAAAGTTGACTCCAAATGCTATGACACACATATGTACACTTGTACTCACATACATACACACAAATGTAAATAATAATAATTTAACTAAAATAATGTTATGGCTTACTTGGTATAATGTTTGATTAGCATACATAAAGTCCCAGTTTCTGTTTCCAACACAGAATAAACCCAATATTTTAGCAAACACCTGTAATTTCAATACTTTGTAGGTATAGGTAACAGAACCAAAAGTTTAAAGTCATCCTGAGCTACACAGGGAATTCAAGCTTATCCTGAATTATATGAGACCTGTTTCAAATGATATTTTTTGAAGAAGAAACATGACTCTTCTACAAATTATATACAATGGCCACATGACAAATATTGCTACTTAATGTATTAAATAAAGAAGAAATCAACAAGGTGATACAACTCACCCACAGGATAATGACAGAAGTAAAAGTATCTATGCATAGGGAATGCAGAAATGAATCTCCATGTGTGCTGAACTATCATCAGCATAAATGCTCAACGGCATCTGTATGTGTTTGCATTTTAAAGGAGGAAAAACAAAACTGTTGGTTAACTAACACAGTGTTCCAGGATAGCTCAAAGATGAGAAAACACAGATGGCCCTAAAAATTGCACTAATTAGGCAATCTTTCATTTCTTTCATTTTTAACCACTTCAAAGTCCTTTATCGTTTTAAAATTTTTATTAAATGTGTGTGTATGGGTGTGTATATGTGTAGTATGGGTATGTGTTTGTACGTGCACGTACCAGGGCACTGATGTGGAGGTCAGAAGGTCATGCTGTAGTCAATACTCTCCTTCTACCCTTTAAGTCTCTGAATTGAACTCTGGTCAACAGGCTGGGAAGCAAGCACCATCACTCACTGAGTCATCTTGTTGACTAAGAAACAAGACCCTTACTCTGTAATAACATATTTAAAGAAAGGTCAGGATGTATCAAGGTTCTGTTTTATAGCCCTAAAGAACCAGTGTCAACCTAAAACAAAATACAAAAATATGTGACACACTTATTTAAAGCAAAAAGATGATATCTGAACTCCCAATTGTATTTCTCTATCTAATTTATTCTTGTTTAGCTGGGTTTTTCAGGAAAATGCTATCTTTATACATAGTCTTTTCTCCAAATTCATCATCCTATTGGTTCAATACACAAAAGCTAGTTCAATACACTAGCTTTTCCTAGTGCTCAAGATATTACATTCCCTTTCTGATACATAAACTCAATTATGTAACCAGTGATTTATAAATTTTTGCCTTTAAGGGGTACTGAAACGCACTCAGGCAATCAGGTGTGACCTGCTATTCAGAAAATTCAGAAACCTCTTTCCTATCTGTGGTTGTTTGTTGAACTGTCCATGAACCTCATACTGAATATGGTCCATAATGATTTACTTTTTAGATTGATCTTTACAATTTTTTTAGCAAATGTTTAAAAGAAAATAATTCACTGAATAATGAAAAGATAATTCAGTTAGGGAGGAAGTATTTATAAAAGATCTAACAAAGAACTGTAATAAAAAATACACACATAACTCCTAAAACTGAAAGAAACTGTCTGCTCCACTTAAATTTGATCCAAATGCCTTGACAAATACTTCATAAAAAAAAAAAAAAAACAGAAACGCAGAAGAAAAATAAAACATAAAAAAGAACTTAACAACAACTATTATAATGTACATGCAAATGAAACATTTAGGGACCAGCATTCACCTATTAGAAAAGCCAAAGTTCAAAGCAGCAAATGCTGACAAGAATATGAAAAAGTATTGTCACTGGTGACAACAATGTAAAATGTCTTGCACATTTTTAAAGACGATTTGGCAGTTTCCTATAAATCAAAGTATTCTATTGAAAGGGAATCAAAATGTGCTGCAATCATCACCTTGTAATATACTAGAGATATGTGTGTATCAATACATCAGTTTCCTCAGCAAATGGCATGGTCAGTCACTGGCAGTGCCATAGTACACAAGGAAGTTCTAACAAGCTTTTACAGGAGCCATTGCAAACACTGCCATGAAAACCTCTAAGTTTCTTTTGACTCATTTTTGAACACCAGCATTCTAGTAAGTGATTAAGAACCACAAACTGGGGATAGCTAACCTAGAAATCAGGAGGGGGAGGGCACCTGAACAAGGATATACACGGATAAAAAATATGATTTTATTTATAATAGAAAGAAAGAAAGAAAGAAAGAAAGAAAGAAAGAAAGAAAGAAAGGTGGACCAAAAGCAGAGGCTTTCACTAGCTGCAAGTCAAAGGGTTAAACTAGTGGCAATAAATACAATTAGCTAGTCTTCCCTGAACCACAGATAAATGATAGCAATCACTAATGGCAATAGATCCTGTTGTTGGTTATTTTTGTTCTTTTCGGGGGGCTAATACCCAGTTTACAAATAACTCACTGACAGAGGTTTATTCTTACTTATGAATGCCTGGCCTTAGCTTGGTTTGTTTCTTGCCAGTTTTTCTCACTTTAAATTAACTCATCTACTTTTTGTCTCTGAGATTTTTCCATTTATTACTTCTGTATATCTTATTTTCACTCTTACTTTTAGGTTGGCTAAGTGATTGGGTGACTGACCTCTAGAATCTTCCTTTCCTTCTCTTCTTCTTTCTCCTTTTCCTCACAGATTTCTCCTATTTATTCTCTCTGTCTGCCAGCCCTCCCTATCCATTCTCCTGCCTCACTATTGACTGCTTAGATCTTATTAGACAATCAGATGTTTTAGATAGACAAATACTCACAGCTTCACAGTTAAACAAAAGTAACATTTAAAAATTGCAACACAAAAATATAGCCTCTAGAGAGCTGCAGTAAAAGAAGTGAGTTACCCTTTTGCCAGCCTGCCAGCCAGACTAGCTGGGACAGTACCCAGGTCTGGAGGACAGGGCACAAAATATGACCCTAACCCATCCAGCTGCAGGCAAACAAGCAGAACTCCTGTGTGCAAGTCTGCCTATCTACACTCATCATTGCATCCTCTACCTCATAAGCTTTAATCCATTTTCAAAACCAACCATCTCCCCAAACCCAGTGACTTTCTCAGACACAACCTCTAAAGAGCCCCAGCAGAAGATCTCCAGCTGCAGCTGATTTCTAAAATAGCCTAGGGAGAGCCCCATCACAAGAGTGGTTTCCTGAGACACAGACTCTGGAGAGCTCCTTCACAAAATCTCCAGCTTCAGATCTCAATTGTTTCCTGAGACATAGCCTTCACTGCCTTAGAGCTCTCTAAGAGCTCCAGTTGCACCAAGAGCACCTCATAGATAAAAAAGAGGTAGCGGAAACACAGACAACACTTGTGCCTATTAGTGGAAGAGATGGGTAGATGTCAGTGCAATAATTCTTTCAACAACATGAAGAACAATGTGGCAACACTAGAACCTAGTGGTTCTATAAAGACAAGACCTGAGCATTCCAATATAGAAGAAACCGGAAAAAAAAAAAACTTTAAAAAATATCTTTATAAAGACGGTAAAAATCTTTAAAGAAGAAATTAGAAAAGAGATGAAAAATTCCCATAAGGAAATAGTGAGAAAGACAAGCAAGAAAATAATAAATCTCTTTTAAAAAGACTAGAGAATCAAGAAAAATCAATCAAACAGGTAATGGAAATAGTGCAAAACGTAAACACTGAAATAGAAGGAATGAAGAAGACACAAACTGAGGAGATGCTGGAAATGGAAAATCTGAGTAAACAAACAAGAACTACAGATGCAAGCATAACTAACAGACTGCAAGAGGTGGAAGAGAAAATCTCTGATGTGGAAGATATAATGGAGGTAATATATTCCTCAGCCAAAGAAACCTCTAAAGTTAAAAAAAAAAAAAAAAAACACAAAACACAAAACATTCAATTAATCTGGAACATCATCAAAATACCAAACCTAATAATAATAGAAATAGAAGAAAGCACATAAAATATATTCAAAAATATCATAGAAGAAAACTTTCCCAACATAAAATAAAGAAAATGCCTGTAGAGATACAAGAAGCTTACAGAACACCAAATAGACTACATGCCCCTAAAAAAGTCTGCTCAACACATAATAATCAAAACACTAAACATACAGAATAAAGAAAGAATTTTAAGAGCTACAATAAAGGTCAAGTAACTTATAAAGGCAGAAACATGAAAATAATCTCCCACTTCTCTGTGGAGACTATGAAAGCTATAAGGTCCTAAACAGATGTTATTAGGACACTAAAAGACCACAAATGCCAGCCCAAACTACTATGTCCAGCAAAATTCTCAATCATCATAGATGGAGTAAACAAGATATTCCATGACGAAAATAGATTTAAACAATATCTATCCACAAATGCAGCTCTACATAAAGCACTAGAAGGAAAATTCCAACCTAAAGAGGCTAGAAACACCCACAAAACTACAAGCAGTACATAATCTCACAAAAGCGAACTCAAAAGAAGGAAAACAGAAACACATTACCATCAAAAATAATAGGAATTAATATTCACTGGCCATTAATATCCCTTAATGTCAATGGAATCAATTGACCTATAAAAAGACACAAGCTGACAAAATAGATACTGAGGTAATAATGTTAGCACAAACATTAGTAATTTCACTTACAGTTACACAAGTATTTGTCATTTGCCTACCACTTGGTTGTCAGTATCTACTGCAGTAGATGAAGACACTGGTGCCCACACACCTGAAGTGTGCTGGCCTATGCTGCATAAGATGATAAGAAACTGACGAATGTCAGCACCAAAATACCTAGATTAAAATGAGGTTTCAAATACTCAGAAGCTATGAAGCTGCTAACAAATCACTGACCTTCTCCAGAAGATCAAGTTTTACTCTTTCAAAAGGGGGCTCAGCTCATCACACTCATCCTTAAGACTGCTTTGAGGAGTGTAGATAAGAGAACAGGTGTGACATACTTGACCAACAGTTCCCTTCTGTACCGTAAATGATTGACTGATAACCCACAGGCTGCCCTCAATTTTCTTTGCATTTTTAAGACAAGATAGCATACAAAACTCTAAATTTGACATTTAAGAGGAATGAAATAAATGTTTTCTAAAATAAATCTATCTTTATAATCTTTTGAGCACTTTCCACACCGTAGTCCTAAACTCGTTTTTCTTCTTCTCAACATTTGTTAAGTTAATGTTAAGGTAACATGTCTACCTTTTAGCCTGAGTTAATGCTAACTCCTATTTCCTGTTTCATAGCACTGGTCCCTACAGCCAGAGAAAACTGTGCAAGTGACAGGATATGGCCTCCATCATGCTCCTTCTGGGGTTACTAACCCTCAGAATCACAGTTGTGGTGTTGTGAGGACACTGTTAGGCCTCAAAGCAAGGAATGGGGTCTTCTGTCACACTCTCCTCTTCGCTCACATACATATACAGGTATATATACATATAAGTGTATGTATATATATACATATACAGATATATACTGATACATAATTAAAACCAAATCCTTTTTATGAAAGACTAGCTATGATGATATTTCATGTATCCTCTAAGAAATAAGACTTGCCTGTAGATCAGAGGGCAGAACCAGAAACAGAATTAGCCATAGAGGTCAGGCAGCAGTGGCACATACTTTTAATCCTAGCAGTCAGAAGGCAGAGGCAGAGGCAAAGATCTGTCTGGACCTCTGTGTGTTCAAGGCATCCTGGACTCCATGATATTAATCCTAAATTAATAGTCTAAACAGTCTAAAAGAGAGCCAGGCAGTGGTAGCTCACACCTTTAATTCCAGCACTTAGGATCTCACATGTTTAATCCCAGTACTTTGGAGGCACACACCTTAGATCTCAGCACTAGGAAGGTTGAAACAAGAAGAGATATGACTGGGTAAGGAAAGGAATATAAAACAGGACATGAGTTAGGCCCTGGTGCTTTCCTTCCCTTTTGACTGAGGACTCAGGCATTTACTCTGGGGATTTGTATAGACAGGATCATTCCCTTTTGGCCTGAAGATTCAGAAGTGGTGACAGGTTTCTCTAGTGGCTTGTTTCTTTGTCTTTCTAATCTTAAGCATTTACCCCATTATCTGAGTTTTAGTTTTTATTAAGACCAATTAGAACTTGAGCAACAACTAGTACTAATCTTCCATCTACATGGATATAGGGTCTTCATTCTCAGAGGGGAACACAGCCTATCTTTCAACCTCATGAGACCTCTGGGGTCAGAATCATTCTGTTGATCCACTCTTTGAGTATCTCAATCACTGCTCTATTGTTGTGAAGAGACACCATGACTAAGGTAAATGTTATAAGAGAAAACATTTAATTAGAAATTTGCTTACACAGCATTATTCATACTAGCAAGAACCTGGAAACAACTTAGATGCCCCTCAACTGAAGAATGGATTAACAAACTGTGGTACATCTACAGAATGGAGTACTACACAGCAGTAAGAAAAAATGATATCCTAAAATTTTCAGGCAAATAGATGGATTTGGAGAATATCCTCATGAGTGAGATATCTCAAATCTCAAACCCAGAAAGATAAGCAGGGGATGTATTCACTCATTAGTTGACTCTAAACAAACAAACAAAAAAAAAGCAAAAGGCAAAGCATGCCCAAGCTGCAAACCACAACCACTGAACAGCTTGGGATCTGAAACACCTTGGACTGACACCTTGGATACCACTCCCCCTAGAGGAACACCTGATTCAGTCTTGATGTTGGGGTGAGAAAAGTGGATCTTCCAGGAGTGGATGCTGAACTAAGCAATATTGGGACCTTGTGACCTCCTTCCCATGCTGGGGAGGAGATGGGGAGATGTGGAGAAGAGAGAGTGACCTGAGGGGGTTGGAGGGGAAAGGGACCTTGAATAAGGATATACACGGATAGAAAATGTGACTTTATTCATAATAAAAAGAAGTTTGCTTACAGTTTAGGAGGTTGAGTTCATTTATCAACATTTCAGGAACCATAGCAGCATGTAGGCAGATCATGGAACAGTAGCTAAGATCTGCATCCTGATACACTGGCAAAAAGACTCTGGGCTTGGAAGGGGATTTTGAAACCTCAAAGCCTACCTCAGTGACACACTTCTTCCAACAAGGCAATACCTCTTAATCTTTCTCTTTGAGATATTGCCACTCCTAGTGATTAGGAAATCAAATATATGAACCTGTGGGAGACATTTTTAATCAAATCACAAAAGTCTTCTCTCTGGTCTCCATATGCTCATAGCCATATCATAGTAAAAATGCATTCGGGTCAACTTCAAAAGTGCTTATAGTTCCAATATATTTAAAAGTTCAAAGTCTAATTATCTTCTGAGATTAAAGATAATCTCTTAAGTGTAGACATCTGTATCATAATGCTATGGAATTATATTCTTGTGTATTGTAGATATTCATCCCTCCAACAGGTTGAATAAAAAGCTGATTGGCTAGAAGGCAGGAGGTATTAGATGGGCTACCAGACTAAGAAAACTCTGGGAAGAGGAAGAACAGACCACAGACACCAGGCAAATGCAGAGGAAAGACCAGAATACTGCTCTGAGAAAAGGTACCAAGCCACGTGAATAAACAAAATAAGAATTATGGGTTAGTTTAAGAGTAAGAGCTAGCTTGTAATATGCCCGAGCCATAGACCAAGCAGCATGTAATTAATATAAGACTTTGTGTGACTATATAGGACTAAGTGGCAATAGGGCTGCTAGCTGATCCAAATCTCAAGGCTATGCCAAAGAGGTCAGGCCAGAAACTTTTACTAAAGCATGAATTCTAGTTGGTCTTAATAATAAAAACCTGGAGCCAGATATCAGAGTAAATGCTGAAATATCGGAGAGACAAAAGAACAAGCCCCAGATATCTCTTACCTCTAGGACTCCTCAGCTTGAGGTGTAGGGGAGCTCTTGCCTCCTCCAACCTTATATTCTTTTTTCTGCCCACCTATATCACTTTGTGTCTACAACTCCCTAGTGCTGGTCTTAAAGGCATGAGTCTCTACTTTATGGTTCTGTTTCTCTTTTAGACTGGATCGATCTCATGTAGACCAGAGTGGCCTTCAGTTTCTAATATTTGTATTTCCTCCTCCCAAATACTAGGATTAAAGGTGTGTGCCAACACTACCTGGCCTCTATGGTTAATTAGTGGCTAGGTATACCCTCTGATCTTCAGGTAAGTTATTTGATAGAGCATACACAAAATATCACCAACTTTTTTTTGGCTAAGGAGTTGGCAAGGTGAGAGGTAGCTGTGGGTTGCTGTTTGTCTCTCTGATTTTTCAGCATTTACCCATATATTTAACTCTTGTTTCTATTATTAAGACCAATTAAGATTTGCATTACAGACCTCTGCAAAATAAAAATAGAAAAGCAGATCACATACTTTCAACATACAAAAAGTAGCCACATTCTTGGCCAAAATATTACAAGAATGATTTCCAGGCCACTTACTAATATTCTTCTCTGCAGCCTCTTGAGCTGGGCTCTCAAATCTCCTGTGTCCCTCAGCACCAGTGTCATCTATGCTCCTATAAGAAGGGCCTACTAAGCCCCATGTAAAAGGTCCAACCAATTTTCTTGTTCAAAGTTCCAAAGTCTTTTATATTTCCTCAACAAATAGCATAATCAGGTTTATCACAGCATCATCATACTCCCTAGTACCAACTTATGACTTAGCCAGTGTTCTATTGCTTTGAAGAGAATTGTGACCAATGTAATTCTTATAAAGAAAGGCATTTATTCCAGGTGGCAGTTTATAGTTTCAGAGGTTTAGTCCATTATTATCTTTGTGCTAAGCATGGTGGCACACAGACAGAAGTGGAGAATGCAGCTGAGATCTACATACTAATCCTCTGATTGAAAGAGGACTCTGGCTTTTGAAAGTTCAAAGTCCACCCAAAGTGACAAACTTCCTCCATCCAGGCCACACCTCTTAAACCTATAGGCAAAAAATTTGAAAACACTTAATTTGTACATCCTTAAAAAATGGGTTTTAATGGATAAAATTATATATAAACTAAGTGAATGTAAACTATTTAACTTACTAATTAGTTAGAAAACCAGGAATTCACATAACATTTGAAAAATAACTTGATAAAACAAGCAAATATAAATAATCATATTTATTATTATTATTATTATTATTATAAAGAGTCAGGTAGAATATATCTTTTGTATTACTTGACTTTAAAAATAAGATGGTATCACTTCTGCCATATTCTCTTCATGAAAATCAAATCCACAAATCTGGCTCACAAACTGAAATTAAAAACTTAGATTCCAACTGTTGGAAAGAGAAGTTTCAATGAAATTGAATTGTCCACATAGACTCATATATTTAAATGGTTGGGAATTAGGCAGTGATGCTACTTGACAGAAATTAGGAAGTGTGGTCTTGTTAGAGCAGGTGTGGCAGTTTTGGAGGAGATATGTCACTGGGGTGGGTTTTGAGGTTTCAAATACTTAAGCCAGGCCCAGTGTCTCTGCTCCCCTGCAGCAGATATAGATGCAGAACTTCCACTTTCTCCAGCAGCATAACTACCTATTATTTACACTTTTAGAATTTTGTATTGCTTTGTTCAGATTGTGACTATACCCTACTTCTTTACTCTTGAAGTAAGAAAGTACAGAATTTATTTTTATTTTGAAGGAGACTACAATTGAGAGATTTTAAACTTTAAAATAGATAGTTTGCCATGGAGTGATGGTGAGCACTTTTAATCCCAGCACTTAAAAGACAGAGGCAGATGCATATCTGAGAATACAAGGTCAGCCTGGAAGGCATAGCAAGTTCCAGGACAGCCAGGTTATGTAGAGAAATCTTGTCTTGAAAAACAGAGAAAGGGGGAAAGAGAGGGAGAGACAGAGAGAGAGAGAGATTCTCTGGAGTTTTATAGAGAATCTGCATTTTTAAGAGACTGATTTTTTAAAGATATTTTACATACTAACCACAGTTTTACTTCCCTCCCCTTCTCCAACTCACCCCCCAGATTCCCTCTGCCCTACTCCCCATCCACACCCCAAAGATGATAAGGCCTCCCATGGGGTGTCAACAAAGTCCAGGATATCAGGTTGAAACAGGAACAAGCCCCTCCCCGCCCCCCAGTATTAAGACCAGTTCTGTACTAGGGATAAATCCTGACTGCCAGAAACCCCATAATCTGCCCAATCCACCTACTGTTATTCACATTCAGAGGGCCTAGTTTAGTTCCATGCAGGCTCCCCAGCTGTCAAGCCAGTGTGCTTCCAGAACTTCAGGTCAGCTGAGACTAAATACTTTTCATTGGATTGAATTTTCAATGTGTTTGGATTTGGAAAGACTATTGGATCTTGAAAGTTGTTTATGCTTTAATGTAAGATCTTGGAGATGAATAATAAAGGAAGGGTTATATCTTCATAGTGGTCTGTGACAAGTGGTCAATTGTGCTGAGTAGTTTTATGTCAATTTCACAAAATCTAGAGTTACCCAAAAAAAAGGGAACTTCAATTGAGAAAATGCCACCATGAGACCCAGCTATAAGGAATTGTATTAATTAGTGATAATGGAGTGGAGCAGCCCATTTTGTGTAGTGCCATATCTGGTGGTCCTGGATTCTATAAGAAAGCAGTCTGAGTAAGCCATGAGTAGCAAGCCAGTAAGCAGCTCCCCTCTATGGCCTCTGCCTCAGCTCTTACTTCCAAGTTCCTACCCTGTTTGAGTTCCTGTCCTTACTTCATTCAGTGATAAACAGTGACATGGAGGTGTAAGCCACTCCTTAAATCCTTTCCTCCCCAACTTGCTTTTGACCATGTTGTTTCATTGCATCAATGGAAATCCCATACAAGATACCACTTGAGTATGAGTAAGCTTAGCTCAGCTTTATCAGTTATTTACACTTCCACAATTAGGCTAACATTTCACACCTGTGCCTATTTATCCCTTTTCTTTCTTCTTGTCTGACACAAGAGCTTTTAATGTAGCTCAGGATAGCTTGGGACTAAGGAGTATCTTGCCTCGACCCACTGTGTTCTGAAATTTTAAACATGGACCACCATGCCTAATTAATTACTATTTGGGGAAAGAATACAAGTTGCTATCTCAAAACACATCTTCCATGGATGAATACAACAGGCTGATCCATAGCTACACATACAAGAATTCCCATATTATGTATCAATACCATTTAGAGACTCAGGTCTATAGTTTGCCCTACTAGCTGCCAATTTGCCTTGACGTCATATTTGGACATTGACCAGTTACCTGCTGTCCCTGTGCTCAGAGCCCCTACAACTTTGCTTTTAATGTTTTCAGGTTAACTTCACAGTGTGCCCCTGAGAACGAAGTGGCATCTATTTTGCATGCTTTTGCCAAAAGCCTAGGAGTTCCCTTCTTCTTGCTCTCAAGAAAACAGTCAGCCAAGTGAGTCAATGGACTGGATCCATAATGACAAGTCTCCATAAACTTGTAGTAATTTCCTGCCCAATTACTCCATGTGTTCACTGCTAAATGAGACTATCCCTCAAGCAGTGAGTTCTAATACTACAGCGTGCTTTTAATAATCAGAAGGGACGTCATAAAATTATCATATAGTCTCTAAAACAAAAATTCATCTTAATTCAGCTTTTTAAAATGTATGAAACACAGTTATTTTATAGCATGAAAAAAGATAGGCTGAGTGGAAATTCAGAGTATGGAATAAGTAGGTAGGTCTGTTGGTTTTGTGCGTGAGATCAGATGCGCACACACTACCACATGTCACATGAGAGTTTATTCAGGAGAATTGCCAGGCAAGTACAGGAGCAAAGAAGCACAAGAGAGAGGAGAGACAGACTGCCAAGTGGCGGCTCTTTTTAAGAGGAGAGGTAGGCATGGATTTACACAGCCACGCCTAGGGGCATGACCTCCATATACTGCATGCTTTGCCAGTGCCATATTGGCTTTACCATGTAGCTGCTACATGCCAGGAATCCTTACTTTACCCAGTGCCATATTGGCTTTACCATGTGGTGTGCCAGGAATCCTTACATCCCACCTTTTTATGTTAGTTATAAAAAGAAAGCCAGGTTTATGTAGGGAGGCAGGGGAAAAATAGATTGGATCAAAACAGGGTCAATGGATTTCAAGGCTGCTTCAAGCTGTCTTTAATGCAGAAGTTTGGGGTTTTTTGGGAGGGGAACTGTATCCTCTGTGGTTGGCCCGCTGGGTTTTGTGGCTCATTTCCAGCAGTCTGAATGAGTTTAGGACATGGAATGATAAATTCTGATTTTCTGGAGCTCAGAAAAAAAAAACTATGAGTTAGTAAGAGAGCCTTGGGAAGTGACACATATAGCACTCTGTTAGATCTGGGGATGGGAAGAGGTTAAAATGTCTCCTGTTTTTTCTTTACCCTTTGCCCAGGGTAAAATGGCTTCTGGTTCCTTTCCTTTGTTCCTAGCGGGAGAGGAAAATGGTCTCTTTTACTATATTGGCTCTAAAAATGAGTCCTAGTTGGCGGTCAACTGTTTTCTGATGGTAAGACAGCTTCTGAGTTTTTCCATTCTCCAGAAGTGGTGGCTGGAGGGTTAGTCTGTGAGGGAAGGGAGGGGCAAAGGAAATACCTCAGAGCTTTTTGCTAGTTACCATCTCAACTTTGGCTCTGAGAAGCAGGCTGGAACAAAAAATTTATAGATGGGGAATTTTAGAGACATTTGCCTAGAGACACAAAGATTCTGGATGTCCCACACTTGGAGTCCTCCTGGGAGACTGGAAGGTTAAAGTTGACAGGTTGGAGCAGATAGCAAGATGAGAAACAAGAGAGCTTGAGTAGCTGGCAGAGTCTAGATTCAGGAGAAATGTGACTAATAGAAAAGAAAGCTCTTACTTTAGGTAAAATTTCCTTCCCATTAGGGGTACGGGGCAGGTTGGCATGACCAAAAATGAATGTGTGATAGGAATATCTCTGAAAATACAATTAAGTGGCAGCATCTAATGAGGCCAGAATTCTCACCCTGACAATAGAGAGGCTAGAAAGAGAGGTGAGACTCCAAAGTTATCATAGGATAGAGTATGTGGCTCCCAGTGTCCATGAGGAGATGGATCACCCTGATACCATTATGACTACCCAAGGCTCCCTTTTCACAATGACGGTGATCAGGTTAGGGAAGCCCTGGCAGCACCAATCGCCCACGGCCAGGCCTAAGAGACCAGCTGGGAGTGATCTCTGTGTAATGTCTCCATGCCACGTGGGGCTTGAGAACACACACTTAGACCAGCACTCTCTTGATGGCACCCAAGACAAGACCTAAACTGCCACTGTGAGTCTAGGTAAGAGCAAGACAGTGGCCAGGCTGGCCACAGTTAAAGCAGGCACCAGGTTCTGCTTGTCACAGGAGGAGGCGAAGGAGCTGGTCAGATAGCTTTTGCCAGCAGGAGGTATCTTTTGGTTATTTTTCATCTCTCCTGTGATACACCTTAAAAGCCAGCACTAAGACTCCTGCCTGTGGAGTCTGTCTGTGGTCCCCTCTCAAGGTCTAAGTTTAGCTCTGATGTAGGGATAGCTCTGGATAAAAAACTGGCCATAAGAACTTACTTTTTCTTGGTGCTCTCAGGATCTAAGTTATTATACTATGAGAGTACATTTGTGAGGCATTTAAAAACCTGATAAACTTTATCTACATGAGTTCTGACCTGTTCCCAAACTCTCCTTTCCTCTACAGCCCAGTTTTCTACCTGAGAAAGTTCTAACAGAGGAAACAGGATATAAATTTTCACTATCCCATCTATGGCATCTGCTACTCATAGAGGGAGAACTGGATCAAAATCTTTAAAGCATAAGAGCAAGGGACCAGTGGGGTAAATGTAGCTGCCAGGTTTGGAGTTCCCAGAAATGAAAAGGTTGAAAGAGTTGCAAGTGAGCATTGAGACTTGAAAGGGAAGGGTTTGCTGTGTGGCTAGAAACAGATGGCCCAATAACAAAAAGCCAGAAGGGAAAGTTTAAAGCTGAGATATGAAAAGAGATAGGAAAACTCTTTCCATCCTCTAGTATCCTGTAAGGCTTTATGAACTGTGCTGCTCACTTGCCACTCACATTGTTCTCGAGACTGCAAGCATCGTGTTGCCTGAAAATGCTTTCCCAAGTGTCCACTCAAACTTACTTAGTGAGGAACTCAGAGCATGACAGGTAGCACTCTCTGAGTATCAAGTCCTATGCCTGTTTCTGATATGTCATGCAGTTTGAGTAATGTTACTCTAGGCCTGGGGAGATTATGGTTGGTTATTTCTCAGTAGTTATTAGAGTTAGATTCTCTCTGGGTAAAATTGAGAAGTTTGTACTGTCCATGAACTGAGATCCCAGGTCAGTAAATCTGAAAAATGTTAACATTTGTTTGACAGAAGACATTATGAGTAGTGAGAATAGCTGCCCATTCACATTGAGTTACTTTGGAAAGCTATAAAAAAAAATTGTGTCTTTTGGATTCACCTAAGTATACTTCTTTGATATTTACATTGTTTAGTTCTCTATGATGCTGCTTTGCAGTCTGCAGACTTGCTTTGTTGGGTAAACTTTAAAAAAAAAAGGCAGAAATTCTTCTTGACAGAAGCATAATTTATAAAGCAAAGTCTAGAGATGTCTGACATTCTACATCACAGAGTGCTCTATTTTGCCCCAAGTTTAGATTTTTATATTGTGACAAGACTTAATAAGATGTTTTAAGAAACAGTTGACATCAATCATATTTCATCTTTTTTGAAAGAACTAACTTGTACAGCTTAGGAAAAAGCACTGGGCCCTGGTATCCCACAGGTCATCTCTGACAGGGAACTACAGATCTTTACTTCTCTCTCAGTTCTGCCAAGTCTGTTCGCTCCAGTCTTGTCCTCATTTCAGCAGAATACCTACAGTGGCCTCCCCCAAGTCAAATCTAGTGAACCCACAGACCTTCCCCTAAACTCCCTTCTTCAATTCTTTGCTGTATCCTACCCCAGAACTTCAGCAGACACACTCTTGGAACCCACAGGCCACATTGAACAGAAAAGCAAGTGGGTTAGTTGCCTATTTTCATATCTCCCTTTCTTTTATCAAATCTAATTCCAGTCTCATTCACAGCTCTGCAGCAGGGTACCCGACACAGCTTTGTTTACCTTCAGGAAACTTCTCCAAAGTTACTTCCCCCACTCATTGCTTTGCTCTAGCCTCCAACTTTAGCAAGTACTCTCTGAGAATCATTGACCAATGAAGCAGGTAAGCTACCTGTAGATTCATACCTCTTCCTTTGTTCCCTCAAGTAAGATCTCATCTAGTCTCATCCCTAGTTCTGCAAAAGAATACCTGTGGCAGTCACCACACACACTTCATCTTTAGTGGATCACACAAATATTGCCCTCCTAAACTCCCTCTCCTAAAACATTGCTTTATCCCATCTCCCAACTCTAATAGGCCCTCCTGTAAAACTCATAGGCTACTCTGTCTGACTACTGAGGCTAATTGACGGTCATCATTTCTCCCTCCATTGTTTCATGTCCAGTCATCAAGTCTCATCCTCATCTCTTTAGCAAACCTTCTGCTGTGGCCTTTCTTCTCCCCCTAACCATACCCAGGGGATTAACTAAAAGAGTCTTGGTGGACCACTTTTCTTTCTTCTGCTTTGGAAGCCCCTCCACTGCCCACAGCTTAACTCTATTCTTAAGTCTCAGGTTTCTATACCCAGAAACACATTTGATCTTGAGAACTCAGTATCCACACACAGCAGGACATCAGGAGATTTTTCTATAGGCAACCAATAGCTACTATGATCTGCTAACAGCTAGAAAAGAAACAAGAAACAAAACTCTTATCCAACAAAGACAAGACCAAATATCAACAACTAGATTATAATTTTCCTAATCCTATATGCCTAGACCTCAGCATAGAAATATAATCAATAATATCCAGTACAATATGTATCAACTAGAGCCCAGTAAGTACACAACAGAATCTCAGAGGCAAGATTCACCAGCAGAAAAGTTAATGGAAGAGAGTATCTCAGTCATTGAAAGGATTATAAAAGAAATGAATACATCAGTCAAGGAAAATGTCAAATCTAAAAAACTCCTGACACAAAATATTCAGAAAATGTGGAACAATATGCAAAGAAGACTAACTCTAATGATAATAATAATAGAGAAAAGAGAAAAAATACAGATCAAACACACAGAAAATATTTTCAACAAAATCTTAGAGGACAATTTCTCTAACCTAAAGGAAGATGTCTATCAAAGTATATGAAGCATAGAGAATATGAATACATTTTTGACCAAAAAAAAACTCTCCTTGGCAAATAGTGATCAAGACAATAAACATACAAAACAGAATAAATATTAAAAGCTACAAGGGTAAAATACCAAGTAACACATAAAGACCTTTTAGAATTATACCCAATATCTCATTGGAGACTACAAAAACCAAAAGGGCATAGAAAGATGTCCTGCAGATTCTAAGAGACTAGACATGCCAGGACTGACTACTGCACCCTGAAAAATTTTCAATCACAATGATAAATGGAAAAAAAAATAAGACATCCCATGATAAAACTAAATGTAAGCAATATTTCTCTATAAATCCACCCTATAACTCCAGCCTAAAGAGGTTTACTTTATGTAATTAAACAAGAAATAAATAATCTCATATCAACAAAGTCTAAAGTAGGGAAGCATGCATACACATATATGCATGCATACATACATACACACACACACACACACACACACACACACACACACACACATGCACTCAAACACACCGCTACCACGACTACCAACAACAACAACAAATTAACAGGATTCAGCTATCATTCAACATTGATGTCCCTCAACATCAGCTCTCTCAATTCCCCAACAAAAAGACATAAACTATCAGAAAATATCTGAAAATTAGATCCATCCTTGTATTGCAACCAAAAAATATAACTTTAAGTAAAAGATATACATCTCCTCAGAGTAAAGGGTTAGATAAAGATATTCCAAGCAAATGGACCTAAGAAACAAGCTGGTGTAGTCATTTTGATATCTGACAAAATAGACTTCAAGACAAAACTAATCAGAAGGGGTAAGGGGAGCAAGGGGAACACTTCTCCATTGCTGTTGGGAGTGTAAACTTGTACAGTCACTCTGGAATGCAGTATGGCGGTTCCTCAGAAAACTGGCAATCAATCTCCCCAATAAATCAGCACTACCACTATTGGGCATATACCCAAAGGATGCACATTCGTACTCCAAAGGCATCAGCTCAACAATGTTCATAGCAGCATTATTCGTAATAGCGTGAACCTGGAAACAACCTACATTCCCCTCAACTGAGGAATGTATTAACAAACTGTGGTACATCTACACAATGGAGTACTACTTAGCAGTAAGAAAAAATGATATCCTAAAATTTGCAGGCAAATGGATGGATTTGGAGAATATCCTCCTGAGTGAGGTATCACAAACCCAGAAAGATAAGCAGGGGATGTACTCACTCATTAGTGGACTTTAAACAAAAAACAAAGTGTTCCCAAGGTGCAAACCACAACCACTGAACAGCTTGGGATCTGAAGTACCTTGTAGCTGCACCTTGGAGCCCACTCCCTCCAGAGGAACACCAGACCCAGTCTTGATGTTGCAATGAGGAAAGCAGAACTGCCTGGAGTGGGTGCTGAACTAAGTCACCTTGGGACCTTGGAACCGCCTGCCCTTTCTTGGGAGGAGATAAGGAGATGAAGAGAAGAAAGAGTGACTGGGAGGGGTGGGAGGGGGAAGGGAGTTGAACAAGGGGATACATGGATAAAAAAAAATGAGATTTTATTCATAATAAAAAAGATTACAAAGAAGAAAGAAAATTCATAAAATTTTGTACATGGAATATGCACACTTGTTAGATATCATATCTCAATAAAAATGCACTTTCAAATGATTAACTACTATATTAAAGAAATTAGTGCTACCAAATAACTATTCCCAGGCTCAGTTTTTCACTCTTCTGCCTGAATCCAGGCTGTTGACACATGATTTTGAAGTTTTTCCATTAAATGGATGTCTCCATTTCTTGATTCTGCCTTAACTGACATTTTAAAAATATGTGTATTTCTGAACTTAGATCTTAAAAGTACAACTGTGCTACTGTAATTAAAGATAGCTTAGCAGTTAAAAGGACATGCTGCTTTTCCAGAAGACCTCAATTCAGTTCCCAACATCCACAAGAGGTGGACCACGACTGCCTGTAAGTTCACTTCAGGAGATAGATCTAATGGCCCTTCCTTGCCTCAATGGACACACACACAAATAAAAATGAAAATGTTTCAAAAATGAAACAACATGAGTATTTTTATTTGCTCTGTCCTACATTCATAATGCAATGAGTGAAAACTTGCCTTAAAAATCCTGTTGAGGGGTAATGCACTGTATTAAATATGTAAGGTCTTATCTACATGGGTTTGAGAATAAAATCTAATAAAGTATTCCCTAAATAATGAAAAAAAGAAAATCTATTGATTTCAAATAAAGAGTGAGACATTTATAGATCTGATCCACATAGGTAGCCATCTCCATCAAGAACATCCATTTCCACAATTGCATGAGTTAAATAAATGCTTATTGTCATATCCCAAGGCTTTGTGGTGATTGGCTACCTGTTACATTTTTTAAAAATAGTTAGCTGATAAAGTATATATATGGAATTTAATGCACTGCTATCAGTAGTCATTAGGCAAGGTGGATACATATGTCATCCATATACTAGTTGAAAATTAAAATCATTTCATTAACTCTTAAATGTCCTGCTTTCAGAAAATATAGATTTAACATTCAAAATCACTAAGTTCTTGGTCCACATACACAATTGCTACAAGGATAGGCTCTAGTTTGCTCCTCCGGAGATCTGCAAATCATATCTAAGAATCATAGGTACATAAGAAAGACAGAGAAACATACCACCTTTTAAGGGGATACAATTAATTCAAATACATTCATTATACTAGTTCTGTTACTTGTCATTAATGTTGTGTGATCCCTTGAGGTTTGTTATTGTTGCCATTATGACATTTTTTTCTATTTTAATTCACTTGGGTCAAATCAAATTTTAACCAATATGATAGCAAGCGTAATTTTATTTTTGCATTTCACAGTCCTTGATAGCAGCAAACTAATTTCTGTAGCTGCACTTGATGAAAATATGCTGACAGAACTCATATTTCACATCACTGACTATAATGAGCTATTTCATCAAACTGTCCTGATGAAAGTATTATGGAGAAAATGATAAATTTACTAATTTATTGACTTGATATTCCATTTGGAATTTTTAAAGGAGAAAGATCAATGATGGCAGGTAAATTATGCTTTCCTATATAATACATCTGGGTCTATATGAGACAACAACACTAGCATTCTTTATATAAAGCTTGATCAAAAGTATGTCTTAATAAAATTCTGTGGAGCAAGTAAGAAGTTCTGAAATTTTACAGTATAAACATATGTGCACAACAATAATCAATGTATTTACTGTTACTATTCCATATAGAATTAGCTCTTTTTCACTTTGGTGAAATCTGGAATTTTTACTTAGCTTTTAATTTAGAAAAGGTCAGTAAATATATGTATCAACTGATAAGTTACTTATCATCTTATGTGACTCTATAGTTAATAGAAAGCAGAACATATATATTTGTTTCTAGAAAAATGCCAGTTGGCATAGACAGTGCTGAGGTTGGTAACAACACACCGCATGCACAGTATAATCACTTGCCTCCTGTCAATCAATGTGGTCCACAAGATTGAAACTTATGCATAAATCCTGAATCAATGTTAATGTAAAACGGGGTTTCACATAGTATACATAAACACTCTTTAAACATTAGATCAACACAAAATTAATTTTAATTTTATTTAATTAGTGTGAATGCATGTGTGCATGTGCTGTGAGTACATGCTTGTGTATGCACATGTAAATACACACAAACATATATGTGCATGCATATGAAAGTCAGAGATCTCCATCCTCCATCAGATTCTACCTGAGTTTTTGAGGCATAGTCTCTCTGAACCTGAAGTTTACTGATGGACAGACTAGCTTGTCTCTATCCACCAGAGCTAAGCTTACAGGTTTGAAGGTACTGTTTGTATGGGACTGAATTTGGGTACTCATGCTTATATGGAAGCTAGTTTATTGAACAAACCATCTCCCCAGCTGAAGCATTTTGTTTTAGAATTATTATGTTAATATAAAATGACTTGAGAGACTGAAGGGATGCCAGTTCCATCCATATGGGACAGCTCACAGTTGCCTCTAACTTCAATTCCATGAGTAGCAGACATCTGTGACCTATGTAGGCAGCCACACTTGCATGCATAAACATGCAGAGGCATATATGCATAATCATAAAATAAACACATTTTAAAGTAATTAAATAAAATGACATCAACTGATTTTTTTCATATATAAGCCATCAACAATGAAAAAAAGAGAAAACTTTGCTTTGATAAGTTATTTAATCTTATCACTTCTTCAGGACATTGTTCTAACACAAATATCTCCCTTACATATAAAACTCATAAACACAATAAGCTAATTATAAGTTACAACTCATTTTTGTTTGTTTGGTTGGTTTTGGTATTTTGAGAAAGGATTTCTCTGTAGTTCACTTCTTCAGGACTTCATTCTAACATAAATATCTTTCCTACATATAAAACTCATAGATAGAGTAAAGTAATTATAAGTTACAACTCTTTTTTGGTTTTGGTTTTTTGAGACTGGATTTCTCTGTAGCTCTGGCTCTCTTGGAACTTACTCTGTAGACCAGGTTGCCCTTAAACTCAGAAATTCACCTGTCTCTGTCTCCCAACTCCTGAGATTAAACCATACCACCACCACCTAGTAAGTGACAAAACTTTTCTCAAAAAATGTTCACAGAAAAAAATATATTAATCCCAAGAAAGACTATGATTCCTCCCATCTTCCTTGTTTTCTTTCAAATGCCCCACTTCCCAAGCTAGAATTCTTTTTCCTCTCTATTCAACAGTGAATTTTTAAATGACCATTCAGATCTGAAGAGAATGACTTTCTTACAAGTATTGATATAGAAACAATAAAGATATAAGTTCTAAAAAGATAAAAATGTATATTAAAAAATGTCAAGTACTGGAGAGATGACTTCATGGTTAAAGGTACAGGCTGCTCTTCCAGAGGGCACAGGCTCAATTCCCAGCACCTGTGTGACAGCTCACAAACATCTTTAATTCTAGTCTCAGGTGATCCAAAGCTCTGGCACAGCACATCCACACATGCAAGCAAAAGATCCTATACATGTAAAATTTACAAAATAAATAAGTAGTATAAACATAAAAATTGATCCTAGAAATTTAGTGTTGAAATCAAGTATCTTCTAAGACTGTCAAGTCTGTGGAAAGAGATTCTTTGAAAGCAATGTTTTCAAATAGATGTTTTCTATTATTTTGTAATAGTTTTCTTCTTCAAAATAATAATGAAAATAATTGCCCTTAACTTACATAATTTTAATTCAAAGAGCCTACCATCTTTGAATTAAATATATGTTTAATTTTTTATTATAATTTTTATAAATTATATAAAATTTTTTATAACTATATAAACAGTGCTTTACAACATTACTGAGTTTATGCTTCAGAAAGCATTTCATCATTATTACATAATAATAACTAAAAGTGCTAGTTATTGGATGCCAGACATCACACATTCTCTTGTGCTCTGTATTACTCACCATAACCTTGGGATGGATATACTGCTTTTCCTTTTCCATTTTGCAACTAAAGAGACTGGGGCTCTGAGAGATCTGAAACTTTTATAAATTGATGTGATAGCCAGTCTCAAGCTATATAAAATACCATTCATTAATACTGAAATCTTATACAGTTTTCATGTGAGCTTCTATACTAGAGTGAAAAATGAAGGATTATTTGTTTTCATGACAGAAACAGAGCATATAATTATTTTTCTACAGTATCAGTAAACAACTTAACTAGTTATGAGGTTCTGTGTCTGATGGGGAAAGTTATTCAACTTCAAATTTTGGGAAATTGCCAAGTTTCACAGAGACTTGATGCAAAGGCTTTACTATGGGATATTCTGCCTGTCACAGTCCAAGCCAAATGAAGAATCTGCAAGTTATAGATAGGTCCAACTATTTTATAAGTGAATTCCAATATAGATGAACATGTCACAAATCACACCTTAATTTTAAATGAGGTCTTCAAGAGAAAAACAACATGACTTCAACAGATAAAGAAGAGTTATAAAGACAGACAGGCAGAATAGATGTCTGGAAAGGTGAATGGACAGATAGATGGATAGATGGATGAATAGGTAATTGGATAAATATGTGGATGGCCCAATTGTCAGATGAAAGAGTGAATGGAAGAGTGGAGGAATTCCATGAATGAATGACATTTTCTTTTTATTCAGGTGACTTTGCTTCCAAATTGAACCCCAAGTAGGGTGGGAATGTTCAGGTGACACTGTCTAGAGAATTCTCTGGGCCTCTGTGACTCTGTGTCATTACTATAGCTCTGCATATCAGCTGGACTCGCAAAGACTCAGTTTTGCTACCTGATACAAGGTGCTTGACTGTTGAATCCCCAGTCTTGAGAAAATTCACTCAGTGTGTTCTCTGGTTCCATATGCACATGTTGACATTCGAAAAAGATGTAAGAGAAAGGCAGGTACTGTGGCTCATGCTCATAATTTTAGCACTTGAAGCAAACCTGAACTAATAAATAAGACTCTAAAAAGAAATCCACAGAAAACTTACATGAATTAGCAGAAGCACGTGTTGTTACCCAACCCAGGTGCTGCTGGACAGATATAATTGTATTCTTTTTCTTTCCCTCACATTAAAAATTATGTAGTAAACATTCCTCTTTTGCTCTGATGTCCAAAAAAGTCAAAAGCAAATTAACTGATTAATAGTATGCAAGTTTGTCATTTTTTGTAATTGTAATTTTTTTGAGAGTACACATTTTTTCTTCTGGTACAGTTTACTTTAGATTACTACTGGCACTGCTGCTATTTTTATTTTATTAGGTAGGCAAATTTTGAACAGGACTGCCTATCTTACCTAATATATATGTTAATACATATATTGTTTAAAATTCCTTTTATTGTGTATTTAGAAAATATTGCATGTCCTGGAGCTGCAGAGATGACTCTGATTACTGCTCTTTCATAGAACCCCAGTTCATTTCTCAGCACAAATTTGATTAGCTTTGAGCTTCATGTAACTCCAGCTCCAGATTTGACACCTTCTTCTGGCATCTCTGGACACTACAGTTAGTTTCACAAACAAGTATACATCCACACACACATGCATATGCACACATACATAAAAATAAAACATTTTTAGAAGTAAAATATTGTATGTTAATGCTAGCTTTATCATACCCAAAACTCACTTTGTACTGAATTTTAGGGGAGCCCAAAAGTGGCAGATAAATCATGGAACATTTTTGCTGTAATGTTTGTTGATATGTTAGAACACAGTTTGCAAAACACTGAGCTTCCTAGTGAATATTTTCTAAAAGCTGCCCTATAGCCTTAGGGTAGACATAGGTATGAATGAATATATGGGTGGATGACGGATCAAATAAACTGATTAATATTGATTTTTTCAAATATTATACAGTATATAATTTGATTTAAAAGCTGAATACCTAGAGAACAATGTGCTATTTAGAAACCTTTGTACTATTATGATGAGGAGAAAGAATTGTAAGCAACAAGTAACAAATAAACCTATGTTCAATCAGTTGTCATTATGAGAACTTTAAGACTTTTTATGCCTTTATGTTTATATATACATGAGTCCAAAGATGGGATTTGTACTTGCCTATAGTTGTAGGCAGTTGTAATTGTGGGTGCTGGGAACTAAATTCAGGTCCCCCACAAAAACACCACTTGACTACTGAGTCTTCTCTCCAGCCCTCCCATGATGCTGTTGTCACGAAAAGGCTGTTGAGTTGATTCTCTTGCCTACATAATCTCTCCCAATCTCTCTTCTCCCCTTGAATTTATCCATCCCTGTCTTCTTTCACTGTCAGGTTACATGAATACAATTTTTTATTCTAAAAAATAATAAAATAAAAATTAAATAAAGTGAGAGAAGATAAAATGTTAAAAGAAAAAGTTTTTTGAGACAGGGTTTCTCTGTGTAATAGCCCTGGCTATCCTGAAACTCACCCAATAGACCAGTCTGGTCTTGAGATTATAGAGATATGTCTGACTCTGCCTCCCAAGTGCTAGGATTAAAGGCATGTGTCACCAACACTGGCATTTAGTATTTCTAAAACGGGTATTAATTCAAATACAAATTATATAGTACATATAGTATTATATTGATATAGTATTGTTTTCAGATGTTAGAAGTTAAAGGATAGCATTATAACAATTAGTATCTACAAATAAAACCAGTAAGTAGCATAAAAAAATAAATAGCCGATGTTCCAACTTATTTTTTAAAAGGTATTTTGTTGAGGATGAGAGTCTAGCTAATCAACAGAGTCTTTTTCTAGTGTTCATAAACTGCTGGATTCAACCTTCAGCACCAATAATATCAAAAACAAGAAACCTCTTGGACCAATGGAATGTCTCAACAGGTAAATGTGCTTGCCACGCAAGGCTGACAGTGTGAGGTCCATCCTCAGAATTCATAAAGGTGAAAAGAGAATTAACTTCATAGACTTGTCTTCTGAGCCCCACACAGGCATGCATGCACACACTCACACACACACACACAAATAGAAAACCTTTTTAAGGTCTTTGCAAATAGCATAAAGCTATTGAGTTCATCTTGTATTAAAGGGGGAATTACTTGCTGTTGTAACAAAAACAAGTCCTAGTTTTCGATTACTACTAGATCTAGGGAATTGGCGCGTATTTCCTGTACTTTGCTTTTCACACCCTCTTTCCTTTAGTTTGTCTTTTTTTCAAGTACATTACCTCAAGTGGCAGATACTATTTCTTGAAGCAGATATAGTTTAACCCTAAGCATTTTGCCTTGAGAAGACAAAATAACTCACCTGATGGACCTGATAAAAATTAGCAATTGTGAAGCACTTGGTACAGAAAGTAATAGGAGGGGTCAAAATTCTCGGTTTCTTGGGTGACACTGTAGGGGAAATCACAAATACTAATTTTACCCTACAGATTGGATTTCTAGTTGTTATTAAATGAGAAGCAGATCTATTGTCCAAATTCTATTTGGTATTATTAAAAAAATTCATAGCCAGATATTGGGGAAAAGCCAAAAGGTCAGAGAGACAGAGAAACAAACCATGACAACTGCTCATCCAGGCAACCTCACAACAAAATGGTAGATCCTGTCTCCAGGAATCCTCAGATTCAATTCTCTGAGTCCTCAGCTGAAAAATGACAAAACTAAAGGAGAGAACTTCTGTCATCTCCCACCTTATCTATCCAATTCCCATTCCCAGTTCAACTTTCCTGTGGTGATATATTTTATTTTTTATTGTTTTTCTGAAAATCAATATCAAACTATATTAAAAAAAAAAAAGCCAAACATTCAGGATAGCTAAAAAAAAAAAAAAGTAATAAAACTTCTCTTTTCTCTAAAATACGTGAAACATAAAAAATAAAATCTAGTATAAGCCAGCCAGGGAGGGAGACTTGAGCTCCCATTGGTTCCGGTTCTGCTGCCAGGACCTGGTGTTATCTGCAGGGTGAGTCCCAACACACTGTATAGCAGGTGCAGAAAAAGTCTGCCTGTCACCATACAGACAGCTGCTGCTGGGGGAATTTGCACAGCTACCCACCTCCACCTCCAACTGAACAAACAGATAACAACTGGGGTCCCTGAAGGACAGACTCAAAACCCGCCCAGAAGGGTGACAGGGGGTACACAAGCCTGAGTGCCACAAATGACCAGGAGCCACCTAATCTTGAACCACTGAAGCCATGGGCAAACATCAGTGCAAAAACTTACATAATAATACAAAGAACAACAAGGTAACTCCAGAAGAAAGTGGCGATCTTACAAATACAAGACCTGAACTGAGCAATGAAGAAGAAACAGAAAGAAGCAACACCAAAAATTCCTTTTTGATGATCATAGAAGCTCTCAAAGAAGATATGAAAAAAGCCTTAAAGAAATAGAAGAACATACAAACAAAAAATTGGAAGAGATGAACAAATCTATGAAAGAAACATGCCAGGAACTAAAAGCTGAAATAGAAGCAATAAAAAAGGCACAAAATGAGGCAAAGATGGAAATAGAAAACCTGAAGAAAAAAGCTGGAACCACAGATACAAGCATAACAAACAGAGTTCAAGAGATGGAAGATAGAATCTCGGAAGTGGAAGACTCAGTAGCTCAAATAGATATATCAGTCAAAGAAAATAGTAAAACTAAAAAAGCCATAACTCAAAATGTTCAGGAAATCTGGGACACCATGAAAAGACCTAATTTGAGAATAATAGGAATAGAAGAAGGAGAAGAAT